>JABEEO010000852.1:0-29232 GCA_013364945.1 Fusarium tupiense | reverse complement strand
GTTAATATAGATTTTTTAGATTATAGAACTAACTATATATACTATAAATTATATCTTATAAAATATTCCTCTTCCTTTTCGCCTTACTCCCGTCTTTCCAATCTCGACTCATTGATGGAAGGAGCATCAGTCAGTGCAGATACGCCCAAGGCATGTACCTCTTTAATGCCGACCAGTCAGATAGCAGAGATCCAGCAGGGAAGAAGAGACGCGATGGAAGCGAGGCCTTGGCTCATCCAACCAAACTCTTTGGGGGACCGCCTGCGCCACGAACCGTCTGCTGACGCCACGCTATCATATCGCAGGCGCTTGTCGATGAGTTAATCCTTGTTGGGTATAGCCAATGCTCACGGTTGCTGCGGTGGTTGATCGATACTTGAGAGCGAAGTAGACCTTGCCGAGAAGACGAGCTAACGGGATGCACGCTTAGCGTTCAGTGCAAGCCCGTGCGCTAGCGATTTAAAGGCAGGGCGGCCGTATTGGCGCCCCGCCCTTTGGCAGCTGAGGCTACCTACAATAGCTAGGCCGGGTTTTTTTTTAGTGAAAGGGCTTCAGTGGGTTAGTTATCGCCAAGTTTTACAGTCCAGCCCAACCCAGAGCCAGGCCTGGGCCTCGTGTTTGACCAGGCTCTTGGGTCTCGTCTCGTCTCGTTTGGAGTCTATTGCCATGGCTCAAAGTCACGAGCTGAAAAGGGGAAAGGAGTAGAAGGAGGAAAAGAATTCTTCATGAGCCGTGCGTGCGTGATTGGAGTCTGTTCATACAGTGAGTGTCATTGGTATCGATTGATGAGACACGGTCAATTGCTGCTGCAGGTAAAGTGTTTCCCTTTACTTAAGGTAGCTCCAAGTGGAGGAGAATTGATTTGGCAAAAGTGGGTAGTGATGACGGGTCCATTCGAGTGATTCAACCAAGTTTGGGCAAGGATGACGATGAATTAGACTGAACGAACAGGGTCCTTGGAGAGGACCCACCTTTCAAAGCCACGTCGAGGGAGGGAGGAAGCTAAACGGAATTGAAAGGGAGAGTGAAGCGAGACAACAATCGCGCGCAAGCCATGACGACGAAGACGTACCAGATTTGGTCCAGGGTAGGCTGCAGATGTGTAGCGGACAGGACACAACAAACAACAGGCATGAAGCCTGCCTGTTTATTGCAGATCAACTGGAATGCGGTTCTTCAGATCAAGAGTAGATCAGAGAAACATTTAGCCAAGACGATCAGTTTACCCCTGACTAAGTTGGTTGTAGCCCCTGCAGGTCCAACGTCTTGTGCATATGTTGGCGTGTTGACCAAGTAACATTACACGTAGTGAGTGTGTGCTGTGACTGCAGTGTAACTTGAGGCTGGATTGGTTGATTGATGAGTTGGCACTTCCGTTAACCGCCTCAATCTAGATCCCAAGTTTCAACTAAATCAATCAATCACTGACTGTCTGTGCCCAGGTCCAAGTGCCTCCATCCATGTTAGTTATCCCTCCCAAGTTAAGGGTCCAATGTGACCTATGACATCAGAGCCAGCATCTCTCTTGAACCTCAAGTTTGAACAATGGAACCACGGCCTTGCATCGTCATCCTTTTTGCCCTGAAAAATAACAAGGACATGGTTTCACCACTATCAACAAGTCGCACAGACTCTGACGTACATTCCATCCATCACTTGCCCCTACCGACGGCCCATGAAATGATCACGAGGCCGTTTTTATCACGGCTGCCAAATGACATATCCCTAACCAACAGCCGAGAAGTGTCTTGATACAGCCGCACAAAGCCGTCGCTTTCCCCTGCAGTGCTGTCCTTTGACTAAAGAAGCTGGAGTCTCAGATAATAATGAATTCAGTTGAGCTATTTGGGCAAGATACTTCTTACGTTAGTAGCTAGATGGAATTTGAATAGAGCCTCTCATGACAACGTACCAAGCAGTCAACTCAGACTGGGAGATATAAGCCTCCAAGCTTTGTAAGTAATACTCGCCAGTAACTGCTTCCCTCGTATCTTTACCTAGTGACTATCACTGTTTATGTTAATAAAGTATGAAGGGAACAATGTAAGATTTCGTAATATTCATTACCGTTAGCGTCTAAACCAGTCGTCCTGTGTTGGGCGATTTGGCCAACTCAAGGATTAAGCAAATGACCTAAATGAGATAAAAAGCCTTTCTCACCAATATAATGATCTAACTATAATATGGACTGGCTGCTCTATATGATGGTGCGAGGCTTTCGGCAAGCTAACGCTAACCACGATGAACATCATCAGATCTTATGATAGCTGCCTCCTTTCCCCATTTCCCATCAAAAAGCACACGAGGCAGATCAGAATAAAGCCTCATTCGACCGTTCTACTCTAACATCCGCTCTCAATCTCAACACGGGCACCTCACTTCTAGAATCTTTAGCCGTAGATAGCAAACGTTTTACAGAAATACAAGGTAAACACTCCAAGTAGAAATTCATAGCTGCAGTCAGTGCTCTCATCCAAGAGCTTGAAGGAGAGAAGCTTGTAAGAACTGAGTTGGGCGAACCAACTAGGACTGCTGTTCTCAGCCTATGATTTGGATATGCTTCAGAAGCCTGGACAGGAACCTCAGAGCTGTAAGAAGTTGACGGCTAGTAAGAAAGCTGATCCTGTATTGGTTGGTATGTGATCCTTTTGTGTCTCCTGTGACTGGGGGCGTTCTCATAGATTTTCCAATGACAACTCGAGCGCTGAAGTTGTTGGCCGCAAATAGTATTATCAAAGAAGTTGGCTAAGACTCATATCATATATGTTGAGGTAACATTCTTCATGTACGCTTGAGAAAAGGTTACGACAGTTTCATAGCTGGTCAGGCTAAGGAGAGACCCCGATGGACTGAAGTTTACCCATCAAAAGAACGACTGGGCGAAGATACTGATGGTAATGCTCCTTGACTGGTTGACGTTGGTGTAGCCTTGGTCCTGAGTTGCTAGGCCTAGCTTCGGAAACGGTCCACAAAGGATTGGTACTGCAAGACCTTCTGGCAGTCATAGAAGAAGCCAAGTCATCCGGCGAACTTTGAGAGATCCATCGAAGCTACTCCTCAGCCAGTCGAGTGCAAAGGAGCCAAGGTGTATTTCATACGATTGATTTTTCACAACTGGCCTGATGCAGAATGCGCTGCTGCTATCTTACACCACCTCCGAGATGCCACGGATGAGGAGTAATCCCGACTACTCATCAATGAAACTGTTCTGCGAGATGTCGGTGCTACTTGGCTACAAACAAGCCTCAACTGGACAATGATACGGATGTTGGTGAATCGCGAGCTAACTGAAAGTCAATGACATCAGCTTCTCAATGATGCGGCGTTGGAGATCGCTGGGATCTATCCTAAAGACACCGAAAGTGTGACTGAAGCGATGTTGGCTTTAGTAAACCCATGATATCGGGTTCTGTTACATCCAAGGGTGTTGCTCAGCTGAGATATGTGGCTGAAAAGAGCCACGGGAGATGCATTACTTTTGTCTATGTAGTTCAAGCGTGAAGTCCTTACGAAAACATTCTATGTTCCGTCATCCTCCCTCTCCTTTACATCGTTTACGCAATCCTGCCAGCTAATCCACTTCATATACACACATTCAATAATAGCAATGATGACCATGCCACTTCCAAGACCGATCCAAAGACCGTCGAGCTGGAGGTCCGGGCTTCCCAGCGCGAGCCATATGGCAAACGGCACTGCAGCAAGGTAGTTAACTGCTAGCACAACCCAGGCAGCAACGGATTGCTTTGCCAGGCCTCTCAACACGCCATTCGTGCCGCAGATGATTGAGTCGATGACCTGGAAGCAGGCCACAGCAACCATGGACCCCGTGGCCAGGTCTCTTACAGTACTGTCGTCGGAGAACATATCTGCGAGTGGATTTCGCAGCACATACAAGAATGCGCCGTCGAGGATACCGACCACGGTGAAGACGCCAGTGTATAGAATTGCAGCACGTCGTGCTTCCTTGAGTGCACCAGCACCAACTAGGTGACCGAAGCGAGTGGTGACTGCGACGCTGATCGAGAACGGTATGTGCCATGTAACAATGGAGAGCGTGTTGAGTACTGTTTGTGCAGCCAAGTGGCGGGTACCGAGATAAGAGGTGCTGACCATGAGGATCTCAAAGGCGAGCCACTCGGCAAGATTCACAGCGGTGCTTGCAACAGAGAGACGGACCATGGGGCCCCATTCGCGGAACGCAAATGCAGCGCGGCTATCCCAGCCGCCCCAGCATCGGTGAGACTTCTTTCCAATGAACACGACATACAACAAAAGAAGCGCAGGACGAAGGTTATTGGCAAGGGCTTGACCGAACGCAGCACCATCAAGGCCCATGTCAAGCTTGACGGCAAAGTACCAACTCAGAAAAGCATTGACGGGAGCACAAATGATGAGAATGACCATTCCGGGAGCAAATTCACCCTGCGCTTGAAGAAACCTCTTACCAGCCTCAAAGAATGCATAACCGGGAAGTCCAACGAGACTGACACGCAAGAAAGAGGCAGCTTTCAAGGCGAGGCTTCGTTGAGGAACAAGCAATGGTAGGATCCAGTGCGAGCACAGCCATATGGCGCCGACAGGAATCATGACGATTGACATGAACACGATCATCCGTTGGATGTGCATTCCCACGCCGGCATAGCGACCAGACCCGTAGGCCTGCGCACACAATGTGTCGAGAGCCGTGGCCATGCCCTCAAAGATGGTGAACCCAATGATGTTGATCGTTGTCAAGCCCAAACTTGAAGCTGCCAATTCCTCGGCACCTAAGCGACCAGCGACAATAGTTGTAATGACAGTAAAAGAATACTGGAGCAGATACGTCGCGATCAAAGGGAGAGAGTATTGGCATAGTAGTTTCGCCTCAGCCAAGAGGTTGTGGACGTCAGTCAACGACTTTGCCGTTCCATTTTCGCTGACTTCTGATATCCTCGGAAGCAAAGGCGAAGTCTCATCGTGTAACACGCCATCGTGAATGTGAGAGTGAGAGTGAGAGTCTTGGTGACCCTCACGGCGCCGACGTTCGCTCGAAGGCATTGGCGCTCGTGTTGTGTGTATTTGCTGTTAGTCTCGGCTCAATTGATGAAAGCGCGAGCTTTAATAGCGCTTTTGCGCCCTGTGAGATCCACCAACGGAGGGCGAATTGGGTTGAAGATGTTTATAAGAAGAATTCTTCAGTGCCAAAGACGAAAAGAAAGACGTGATCCACCGATTTCGGACCCAGCAACCAAAAGAGGAGGCTAAGCCAAAGGCAGAATGACAGGCCCACTTAGACGAACTCAATTGCTAAGAATCGCGCCATGCTTTTGGACGACTCTGTCGACTCATGAACTGAGACGAGCTTTGTTAATGGAGAATACCGTGACTCGTGAATGAAAAGATTCTGGTCTATGCTGTCCGGAGGTCAATTGAGGCCAGCCACATCACGTGGTGACGACATCAGGCCAGTACACTCATTCGCCATACCTATGTTGGACGGCATATCGAGCACCATCTCATGATTTCTGAACCTGAGAGTCCGTTGAAATACCAAAGAGCATCAGACTTCAAGACGTGCTTTCCATCTCAAAACTGGCATCAGCGAGACGCAAAATCCCGCCGTGTTCGAGCAGAGAAAGGTACTCAGCTTGTAAACCGTCAGTTCTCTCCAGAGAAACAAAGTCTGAAGTACTTACTTGCAATGGGCCAACGTTCAGATAATCTCTTGAGACCATCGACGATAGTCACCAACGCATCTTTCATCTGTGGTTCATTGTCTTCCCGAATAAACCATGAGCATGCACTACAAGCGGTATAAAAACATCTTGCTTGAAGAGGACAATCTGACTGAATCTGAGCCAGCTTAGGGGTCAAAGTACTACCTAGTGCTCTCAGACCTTGAACGCTAATGCTTTGCAATTCTGTTTCGTGTGTCAAGCGCTCCCGACTTGTTATTCCAGGCGCGTCAGGACAACCATAAGATCCATAAAGGAGCGCTTGGGCACTAATGCAAATGGCGGAAGCACATGCTAGAGAGGATGCCGACGAAGAAGAAACGTTGCTCAAGGATTGCTCTTCAATAGAAATTTGTAGCGAGTTTAGTGCTCTATTAAGGCTCTGCGCTTCCTGGACAACATGAAGGATATCGTGCGAAGATTTGGTTTTCAAATGTTTGTGTGTAATGACCTTGCCGAGCATATGAGCTGCTTGGCACGTCCTAGCAAAGGAGCCCAGAGTTGTGATAGAGCTGAAGCATGCTGTATACAGTGGCTCGCTTGGCACTGTCTTACCTAAAACCCAGTCTTCATCGTTGACTGGTAGAAGCTCGTCAGGGCAAGGCTCCGGAGCGGAAAATGGTAGCCCACTTGTGTCCATGCTGATGTATCTGAAAATAGTTCATTAGATGGAGGCGCAAGGATGCAGAGCTATAGCTTACCTGTCAAGCACAAATATAGTCCACCATGTTCTGCGCTGTTCTTCTCGTTTAGACCAGGAATCAGCAAACTTGAAGAGCTGTTGTGCATCTCTATCATGCCAACTCATTAGTATGCCCAGTCTCGCTGCCCGACTGATGGTGAGGTAACAGGCAGGATATATAGCCTGGCACGCTTCATAGAGAGCCAATAGCACCAAGGACTGAGCTAGGCGCAGTGAGATTAGGCCTGCACTTTCGGCAGCGGCACATAGAGTTTTTGCCAACATGTACAACGGGTGTTGAGATGGAGGGTGGCCATTGGGTCTGAGCGTGCATATTTTCATGCATAAAAGTAGCAGATCATGACAAGCATCTTGACTGAAAGGATCGGGATATGTGATCCGCTTTCTGCTAATCATGGGAAGCCACTCATGTACTGAAGAAAAGTAATTGTGATAGAGGACTGGCAAGTCATCTGGTTCCAAGTGCTTGGCTATAATCTGTTGCAGATCGACTCTTGGCCCAGGTGCTAAGGCATTGCTGGCCGTTAGTGGCGTGAAGAGATCTGGATCCAAGAAAAAGGCCAAGGGAAACGGTTGGTTAGGCTCTGAAAGAGACGGCTGGCTTGTTCCATCTGGCGGAGGAGCAGTTGGAGGTGGTGGAAGTTCTATATATTCACATTTCTTGCCAAGGCGCCGACACTGTAAGCCGTCAGTTTTAGGCAATGCCTGCCCCAGTTCTGATCCGTACTAAGGAGCAAGATGGCAACTCTCTCATGCATTTCCTCTTCAGGCGGCTGAACAAGTTAGAGAAGCTTCGCGTGATATGAGGGCTTAACCTTACCGACAGGTTGCACATGAATGACGAGCCACGGGCATCTCGATCTGCGTAACGTTGACAACCTCGTCGATCTGCAGTGATTGTAAAGCAGCTTATAAATCAATAGGGGCCTCTTGGGTTGCAGTGTGAGCGTGAGTGTGGGGGCGAGATACCGTAAAAATAGGCTGAAGAGATCGATTGAGTACAGGAAGAGGAGAGAGAAGCTGAAAAGCTGAGAGCTGAGAACGGAGGTGAGCGGGTAACAGGGAGGCAGGAGTGAGACAGAGGCGGATCTGGAGCGGACTTTAGTGGAACCGTTCCTGTATAAGACACCAACCGACCAACCAACCAATACCAGCATTAACAGTGAGACAGGCTTGAAAATGAGAATAACGTGATGAGACTGATTGAGAATGGGTCAATTAATAATGAATGACCGACCATATTCTCTCAGAAGTATATAATACTTAGAGATGTAATAGACTATTGCCATATCAAGCTTACTCTCTAAGTTAGTCTCTACCTACACTCAAGATGACCACCAAACAGCTCATAGTCATCATCGGTGCAACAGGCGGCCAAGGAGGATCAGTCGTCAACTCTTTTCTCAATGATCCAGAATGGCGTGTTCGTGGCATCACTCGAAACCCCTTGAGCCAAAAATCAAAGAACCTCGAGACTCGCGGTGTCGAAGTAGTCCAAGCCGACTTGGACGACAGGGTCTCACTAGCCAAAGCCTTCCAAGACGCAAATGTCATATTCGCAGTCAGCGACTTTTGGGGCATCTACAGCGATCCAAAGAATCAAAATAAACCGAAGCCGGGACAGGCTCTCAACGAGTGGACAAAGGTACAAGAAACCCAACAACTCAAGAATATCATCGACGAAGCTTCCAGAGTATCAAGTCTAGAACGTTTCATCATGTCTTCACTTCCTGGTCCGTCAAAATTATCGGGAGGAAAGTACACAAATGTCTGCCATCACGACTCCAAAGCAGATGCAGAAGGGTACGGTGAACAAAACCACCCAAAGCTTTGGGAAAAGACGAGTGTATACCTCCCTGGATACTTTCTCAGCAACTTCTTGACTCATCCAATGGCTCAGCCAACCAAGGTTTGATTTCAATAGCTGTACAAATCCAATGATATTCAAACTGACGCTGGAGTAGAAAGAGAACGGAGACATACAGTTCGCAAACAACCTAGACCTCGATGCCAAAGTTCCCCTGATATCACACGATCAAGATTCTGGTCCGTTCGTCAGATCCCTGATTCAAAACCCTCCAGGGAAAAGCGTCGTCGGATATCGTGCTTGGATCACACCGCGGGAATTCGTACGAATTTTCAGTCAAGTCACCGGGTACAAGACTGAATTACTACAAGTCCCACCCGGAGAGTTGCCCTTTGACTGTGTAGAAGAGCTGAGGCCTGAATTGCAAGATAATTTTGCTTTCGCTAATGAAATTGGGCTTCATGGTGGTGATGATTCTCCTGCTGTTCATCCCAACGAGGTAAGCTTCTCTTGATATTTGTAGCAAGATAGTAATGAAAGCTGATCTGTATGCAGCTGAATCCGCCTCCTCAACTTGGAAGCGTCCAAGACTGGATCAGAGAGCAAGACTGGCCCAAGGTTTGGGGATCTTGAGACATGGCTTGAAGGAGCGAGAATCTGTCTGGATGTAGCTAGCATAGCTGCGGCTACTCATGCTGGCGGCTAGTTACTAGTATAATAAACTATTTTAGTGGCAGATCTTGATAAAGAATTTGGACTATCGAAAGCTAAATTGGTACTTTAAATGGTTATCTTGACTCTGCTCTGAATAGGTAGGTAGGATTGATAGTAGCTGTTGAATCTACCAATAGCGGCTACAGGTGGGGAACACAGCCCAAGTCAACCACTACAAAAACCCTCCCCTCAGGCTTGAACTCAATCTAACAAATCATAAACTGACTGTGTCCACGGATAAATGTTACGTTACCCATAAGATTCTTTGACCGCCAAGGCATGAGCACATCTCGAAACAATCGAACCATAGTCAACGTCCTCGCCAAGAAATTCGCTCTCCAAAGATCAAGAATGGAGTCCCCTCGGAAGCAAAAGCTTGTGGTCGTTGCCTCAAATAACATCCCCAAAATCAAAGCAACCCGCGATGGCTTCACACAAATGCTTCCAGACTCTTATGACTTTCAAGGCACAAGCGTTAACTCCAACGTCTCAGACCAGCCCTTCTCAGACGAAGAGACTCTGCGCGGTGCAACAAATCGAGCACAAAACGCTCAAATAGCCAGATCAGAAGCTGATTTCTGGGTTGGCATCGAAGGCGGTGTTGAAACTCACAATGGCTCCATCTGCTCTTTTGCTTGGATTGTTGTTATTGGAAAAGATGGCAAGGTCGGCAAGGCCAGGACCTCGGCGTATTTTTTACCAGAAAAGACTTGTCAGTTGCTGAAAGAGGGTGTTGAGCTAGGACACGCGGATGATATGGTATTTGGACAGATAGATTCAAAGAACAAGCAGGGCTCGGTTGGGCTATTGACTGGTGGTGTTGTTGACCGAGCTGCGTATTATACACAGGCTGTCATCTTGGCCCTGATACCCTTCAGGAATGCTTCTTTGGACTTTTGATACCTTCATTTTCATATCGAGCACTCAAGAGTCCCAAGAGTCTCAAAGGAAAAATCGCAAATAATTCTTATAGTTCTATAATCTCATTCATGGCGAACACTGCATTTCACTTCTTGAGGTCCAGTAAGAAAGGATTCACATTCTTGCAGAGAAAAGCACTTTTATTAACCTGCCCATAAGGAGTGTAAATGTATATATAAATGATTAAATAATTAGATGTGCGTGATGCGTGTACTTTTCCACCCCTTCCATGCTATCTCTCCATTCTGTTATTACCCTTCGCTCCATCTCTTGACAAATTCTGTAAATGCATAGACAGTAACATATGTACGGCCATGACGCCACGCTGCATTGGGACAAATAACAAAACCCCAATTACTGATATATCCAGTAATGACTAATATGAAGTAATATATATATCCAAGAATTGGGGTAAGGGCGGCCGTTACAGGTCGACTTATATCGCTAGGTTGGCAGTCTAAGAAACAATCTCGAGTAGAGTGGTAGAAGTATGTTACATGCTGTGCGTGTGTATATGAATATGTAGTGCGTGTATAGGTGGATGAATAGGCAGTGAGGAGTGGCTTAGCGGTCCGTTGCCTCGTTCCAGTCACCCATCTCGGGCATGCCGTAGGGATTCCACTCTTGTCCAGGATAACTAGTCGCGCTCATCTGAGGAGGAACCTCTCCATCTGAGTCAGCATTGGGGTCGTAGTGAATCTTCTCTTCCTGCGAATCAATTCGCAATGTGCGCTTCCGGGCATCCTCGGTATTCTCGAGCTCAGCGTGGAACGATGGGCCTCCCCTGCTCTTCGGCTCGGGAGGGCCTATATCACTACCACCTGATGGAGATTGCCTCGTAGAGTTGGGGCTGACACTACCCGGTGCACCAGATGGGGGGCTGAGTGACACGCCCTGAGACTCCTCTGCTTTAGGCGAGAATCGTGAACTGGTACCCGGCACAGTATGGCCTCCCATGAAATCGCCTCCAGCAAGCACAGGCATGGGAAGACTGGGAGCTCGGGACTTTGAGCTACCGTTCTGCTCTGTGCCTATTCTTGAGGAGACGTGATGCGCTGATGGAGGGTTACCACCGACTCTAGGACTCCCACTTGTTCTCCCACTATGAGGACTGTCGCTGTTAAACCTATGTATATTGGAGGTTCCCTGATGAGTTGCCTTGGGGTCAGTTCGAGGAGCGGCATCTGAGTGCTCACGCTCTCCCTCCTGAGTGTGGTCGTGTTCAGGGTTGGCAGCAACCATAGCTTGCAGATTCAACAGTGAAGGACGAGGCGACGGGGCGTGAACTGGTGTAGGGGAGTGAACCTGAGTAGGCGTCGAGACATGGACAGGGGGCGATTCCTCCCCGTGAATGTTTTGTCCTGTCGGAAACCCATATTGCGGGCTTTGAGGCTGCGACGAGAAGTGAGAATGTTGAGGACTTCTATATGACGAGGCCGTATTTGGGCTTTGACCAATTGTTCCGCCATGAGATTGGACAGGATAAGACGTTTGTCTTTGTTGGGGTGGTGGGAATTGTCCAGCAGGAGAAGGCACCTGAGGCTGCCATTGGCCCGGGGGTTGAGGAGGAGACTGGAATTGTCCCTGTTGCTGTGCGGGAGACTGGAAGCGACCGTGCTGCTGCATGGGGGACGTGAATTGGCCTTGTTGCATGGGTGGAGACACGAACTGGCCTTGCGGTTGAGCAGGTGATTGGAAGTGACCCTGCTGTTGGGCAGGAGACTGGAATTGACCATGGGGCTGCGGCGGAGAATGATATTGAGTCTGTGGCGACTGTGTCGGCGAGAAGTGGCCCTGCATCTGAGGAGGAGATTGATATGGGTGGCCAGGCTGTGGCTGTGGCTGGCGCATACCCTGGGGTCCCGAAGCAAAAGCCCCAGAAGGGCTTCGGAACTCTTGCTGTGGCATAATTGGGCTGGTAAACATTGATGAGTAACGCTTGGTTTGGGCTTGTCCCATACTCTGGTTGCTGAACTGAGATGACGGGCGAGCAGTTGGCACCTGTCCGAAAGGTTGGCCGCTAACTTGCGACGATGGACGTGAAGATTGGGTCTGTCCATGCGCAACTTGACCAGCGAATTGCGGCTGGGGTTGCTGAGGTCGCGGAACTTGCTGGGCTTGTTGAGGCTGCTGTTGTCGCTGCACAGGCCGCATCTCATGGTTCTGATAAGCCTGCAGATCGGGAATGACCATTGACTGCCGATTCTCCTTGGAACCTCGTTTGAAAGCCCCAAGGATCTTGCTTGCAGTCAGCTTGTCGTTCTCGCCCTTTCCTTGACTCGATGCTGGCTTGTTTGAGACCTGTGCCGACATGCGATTCCTCAAACCCTTCCACTTTGAAGCTCCCGGACTTGCCTGGCGAGCTGGCTGGTTGGCAATCTGGGGTTGCTGGAGAGCACCCGAGCCGTCCTTTGGAGGGACCGGAGGGCCTGAGACAGAGTGCTGCATCTGCATAGGTGGACGGCCAGGAGAAGTGGCTTGTGGGTGTGAGCCTGGCATAGGCTGACCGGCAGATGGCTGGCGGAGATTGGGCTCGTACTGTTGACCCGGAGTAATCTGGTAGCCACCATGCTGAGGGTTCATCTGAGGGGGTGCCTGTTGCTGAGCATTTACAGGCTGTTGTTGAAACCCAGAAGGAAACTGCTGTTGTTGCTGTGGCGGTGAAACTCCCATCCTGTTGGCAAAGGTCTGGTGTTGTGGAGAAGTAGACACTGCAGAAACAACAGACGCGTCAGGCTGTGAAAGCTGGGAGGACTGTCGTCTTCCAGCAGCCAAAGTAGTAGTATTCAGACGAGGACTCTGAGTAGCCATCGACGATACAGACGGCGGGCCAGTCTTGGACATTTGCGACACTGGAGACAAGGGCATGTCATTATCTGATGCACCATGACTAGCCCTATTCTCATGCCTGAAGGACATGTTTGGTGAGTCTGTGACTGGTCGTTGGATCCGAGCTCCCTCCTGCTTTGCATGCGCGAGTTTGTCAAGCGATTGTGACGATTGCGACGCATGGTGGAATGACGGTTGAGTTGTTGGGGCCGTGCTTGGGACGTGGAAAGAGGTCTGCGTTGTTGGGGCACTTCTGATTGCGGACGCAGCTGGTGAGATCGATCGCATTCTTCCAGCTCGCGCGTCCGGGAAGCTCTGTCCCACACTGAAAGGTGTCTGTGGAGTCCCATGGCGGCTGGATTCAGTCACTGATCCGATAGGAGGAGTCCCTGCTGGTGTGGTAGAGCCAAAGCCTAGAGGTGATGGACGTGAGTTGCGGTAGGCAGCTTGAGCGTGCTGGTTATCTCTTATCCCACCAGATAAAGGTCGGGCAGATGACATCGGGGATTGTTCCCCAGATATCGACTGCTGGCCACCAATTTGATGAGGTCTCTGAGGTTGGGGACTAGCCAATGGCGGTGCAGGGCCTTGGGGGCTTCCAAGCTGACCCCCTGGAAGTACAGGGCTGGTCAGTTGGGGTCCCGAAGGTCTTCTCCCCTGTGTCTGCAGGGTCGGCGGGTGAGGGGTACCAAGCTGGGAACCAGAAGCGCGGCGATCATAAGGCTGTTGCATCTGGGGTGACGTAGCCTGCTGGGGCTCCTTGCTCTTGTGGACGTGTCCCAAAAGGCCGGAGATCAGCCCAGCAGCCGAACCTCGTCTCTTACGGCGCTCGTTAGTATCAACCGGCGGTGTACCTGTTGGAGCCGGAAGAATATGGTTGAAGGTAGGACCGGCAGTGCTACTTCGCTCAAAGCCTGGATGAGCAGGGCGCTCCAGGGATACTGGTTGCTGAGCTCCCAAGTGACTTGAGATCGGCCTTGAGGAGGTGGGTGTCCCAGGCTTCGAGGGTGTACCACTACTAGGCCGATTGAAGACATTCGTCATAGCAGCCTTGGTGTTGAATGCCGAGAATCGCTTCTTTGCCGGAGGAGTAGCAGATTGGCTCATCTCGTTGGCCAAGTTAGAAGTAGCTGCGCGTGGAGGACCTGCAGGGCGATACTGACCCGAAGCAGGATCGAAGTCAGGGTTGAGCCGAGATCCCCTTCTCTCTTCCGTCGATGTAGCAGGCCTGCTGTCATCCGGGCGTGGAGGTGGAGGCATCGAAAGCCGTTCTCGGCTCTGCTTACTCCTCAGACCTAGCATGAAACTGGCTCTCGACTTCTTTTTGTCATGGGTTCCATCCGTCGTCACACTTGATACGGAAGCAGCATCATGATGGACATCAGCGTGTGGTAGTTGGAGTTGCTGCTGCTGTGGTGGAGGATGGAACTGCTGACCATGGTGTTCCACAGGCGTGGTTCGCCGCTCAGTCGAGCTCTTCCTGAAGCGATGTCCAATGTCCTTCAACAATGCCGAGGCCTTCTTAGAACGTCCCCGGTCTTCATTGGTAGCGTCGCCCGTCCCTGTTCTGGCGATGCCGTCCTGAGAAAAGCGTCGGATGAACTGAGATCCAGGGCCAGGGTGAACATCTTTAGAACCGCTCGGCTGTCGTTGATGGCCAGGGAAGAGACCAGGGTAACGATTTGCCGATGAAGGTGGCACTTCAGAAGGCTTTTGCCGTTGATGATGCCTATTAGCCGTAGAGCTTGAAGATGGAGAAGGTGGAACATCTCCAGTTTCCTTGTTGTAGCCGTAGAAAGGGTCATGTTGGGACTGCTGAGAACGCTGTGAACGTTGGGAACGCTGCGAGAGCTGTGAAAGTTGCGAGGCATTCGTGCCCGCTCGGTTTCTATTAACCATATGAAGGGGTTCAGCCAAGTGACTTTCTTCTAACTTCCATTGGCCCGATGGCGGGACTGCCTGAGGCTTAGGGGTAACGCGGTGAAGAGGTTCGGACAATTGGCTTTCCTCCAATTTCCAGGGACCAGACGGAGGAAGCCTCTGAACGGGGTTGCCTCCCATGAGTTGAGGTGGAAGCAAGGGCAGCGTCGGAGGCTGGTATCCTTGAGTTTGCGATGGCATAGGCCCGGGTTGGACTGGATGCATCTGGAATGGATGCTGTGGTCCCCTGGGAGGTGATTGCTGCAATGAGTGACGTGGCGATTGTTGCGGAGGGGGTGATTGAGGTTCTGATCCATCCGCATCTTTCTTGAACTTCTCTTCCATGATAGAATCTGTCCCAACCAATGTAGACCCAACAGTAACCTCAGATGTCAGTGTTCCCTGCTGACGAGCAATCTCATCGAAGTCTTCCGGCTCAGCAGAAACATGCTCAGCGATAGGCTGTGTGGTCCTTTGTTCAGTCGCTGTCGATCTAGAGTTTACGTCAAACGTCGAACCTCTTCTGATGGGAGGCAGTCCAACAAAGGAGGAATGACGCTGAACCATAGCCGAGGGATCGTGTTGCTGGGCCGAAACTTGAGACTGAGGTGCATTTGTCATGGGGGCCTGTGAGATGACCGCTGGATAAACAGACGTCGACTGAGTTGATGGGCCGGCAGGGTCCTCTGGAGGCACCATACGAATACCGCCGCTGGCAGGCGTAGGAGTAGCACTACCAGACATTGGATTACTGGATGGCATTTGAGTGCTGGAACCATCCTGAGGATGGCCTCGGCTTGCAAGCATGACTCCTGATTGCTCAGAGGCTTTACCTTTGGCAAGGTCTGTTCCCTTGAAAGGATCCCAAGTAGACTCATCGATGGGAGTTGGAAGGTACCATTGCGATCTATCATCATTTTCTTTACTGGCGGGAGCGGAAATAGAAGCAGAGACAGAGGCAGAGGTAGAAGCAGAAGCAGATGGATATTGTGAGAGCTGAGGCCCGTAGCTCTCGCGTGAAGCAAGTCTCTTACCTGATTCGCCAGTCGATGGCACAGAGCCAAACTGCAGCATGCTAGAAGATTGGGAGGACTGGGGAGCATGATACGACTGGGTCGAAGGCCTCGAGATCACGACGTCTTTCTCGGAGGAGTCATCAGCGCGGGATCTTGCGAGACGATCTAAACCCCACGATGCGCGTCTTTCAGCTTTGAACTTTGTTTGCACCGGAGATGTTGGTTCGCCCTGTCAACCAAAGAAACATTAATAAACACTCTTGTCACATAGCCTGATGGATGGGCAACATCATGATGGATGACAATGCGGGAGGAGAAAAGGGAACAAGCGTCGTAGAATTCCTATCTCATACACCCGTCTCATCATAAGGTAAGGTCAAGAGTGATCATCAGCCCCGAAGTGCATGATGAAAGGAGATTTAATCCAACAATAACCCTGCTCCGAGGGAGAAAAAAAGAGGAAGAAGCCCATCACAACAGGTTCTAAAAAGAGAAGCGTCAGTGAAATACCTTGTCCCCAGTTCCACGCAATTTGCTCTTTCCCTTGCTAAACAATCCCTTGCCCATCTTTCCAGCAGACTGCATGAGTTCCTTGCCCTTGGTTCCAATCTGGTTGCTCGAGTTTCCGAAGCCGCTGGTGCCGGATGGCACGGATCCGCCAAGTCGAGATCGTCCTGGTGGTGGCCCTGTTGCAGGCGAGCTTGCATTAAGATACTGCTGGTAATATGGCTGTTGATTGTGAGAAAGACTGGGACCTGATGCGTGTCCCTTTTGACTTGTGGGCACCCCGGCTCCGGAGAAGGAGGAAGTTCCGTTCGCGTATTCGGGATGCTCGGTCATCATATTAGACAGCCAGTTCTCCAGACCTGACTCCCACGCCTCGTGTGTAGCTAAACCCGCTTCAAACTTGAGAGTCCTTTGAACGGGTGTTGCTAGGCTCATGATATCGCGCCATGGAGTAGTCTGGGGGAACTGGCTGGGAGGAAGAGCTTTGGTCGACTTATCTGGGGGTGGCGATGCTGACGTAAGATTCGAAGGTACCTGAGTCAATGATTTGTTCTCTGCAACTGATGGACGACGATTGTCAACGGCTCGAGGAGTTGCATCATCATTTTCGATAGAAACGGGAGAAGGAGGCTCCAAAGTAGCTGGCTGCTGGCTTGGTGGTAGCGTGCTGGCTTTGGAAACTTGATGAGAAATGCCACCAGAAGGGGGGATGATGATCCTGGGAGTCTCAGTATTTTGAGGTGACTCTTTGGTTTGGCTGGCAACATCTAAAGCCTCGTCCTTTGGTGACTGGACTCCCAATGGTGCTAGAGGTGAAGGAGAAACTGGACGAGGAGCTTCGTTGTTAGAAGTACCAGAAGGCGGCTCGACAGGGAGGATCTTTGGTGGAGAATCGAAACCGGCCTCCCAAGAGAATCGACGCCGTGAATCAGACTTGGGTGACTCGGGTTGAGCGGTAGGCTGGGATTCAGTAGACACCACGACGCTCGACAGTGGTTGGGCAATTGGCTGGTGTTGCTGCTCATAAGCTGGAGATGTCTCAGTCTTGGGCTTCTCTTGGACTTCTGCTTCGATGTTCGAATGTTGCCCGGGTTTCTCGTTTGAATCGGCCCAATAGCTATCATAATCGCTGAGGGTATAGCTGCTATTCCGAGTGACACCTCGGCCACCTGGTGCCAAAGACTGAGAATTATCGGGCAAAGGTCGGGGCACTGCAGAGCTTGGTGTTGGAGCAATGGGGCTAAGGGACCTCATGATTTCCTCACTCAAGACGTCACTTTCCTTAACAGGTGACGAATTGAAAGTGTTTAAAGATCCTTGTGTCAAAGCAGAGTTTGGCTCGTAGTTCGATGGAGAGTAATCCGGCTGTCGAGGGTATAGAGGCTCTGTGGGCGTAATCTTGGAGTCGGTGGCTGATGCAGGCTCTCTTGGCGATGGGAAGAGTCCCTTTGAGTTCGGGCTTGGTGTTCGCAGGGGTGGAACAGCTCGAGGATCCTTTGCAGGGGCAAGAGAGGTACTGCTGTGAGGTCCGGGAGTGTTGGTATTGTCTTCACTCTCTCTGGGCTTCTCTTCCAAAGTTGCGAGCTTTCCGGGGCCATCGGTTGCTTGACTTGGAACTGAAGGTTGGTCTTGCTTGGTAGGGTCTTGGGCAGAGGCAGGAGCGCTCGACTTGCTTCCAGAGGAGAAGAAATCAGCGCCAAATACTGACATACGCGCAACGTCGGGAAGCTGCGGGCTAACAGATAATCGCTTCCTGTCTATATCCACAGCCGAATGAATCACAGTTTCTTCCTTGTGACTAGCAGGCTCTGGAGAAGCAATGCTATCCAAAGTGGGAGGATCGTGCAACCCCTGGGATCCCAGACCAAGCTCCTCACGCTTCGCAAGAATGGCATCAAAAGTTGGCTGTTTCTGGACCTTATCAATCGCTGGGCCATCTCCTCGGCCGTATCCTGGCTGGTTCGGTTCATTAACTGGGGGCGTAGAGCGATCATCGGGTCTGGGTGCGATATTCTCTGCGATGGACAACGGCGACCCGCCCAACTTACGCTCATCATCTATATGGCGGAATTCGGGTCGGACTGAAGGCGAACCACGAGCAGCGGAACTTGCGGTGCTCTGCGGGGTAGAGGATCGTACGTCGGGCTGTTGATGATAACTGGGCGCCTTTGAAGATCCAGCACCTGAAGACAAAGGAGCAGGTGATCCGGTTCGGCCTGTAACCGGCGACGAAACATTATGGGATTGTTCTGGGTGACCCGGGTTGGGCACATCCGGAGGGTTTGTCTGAAGCTGTAGCGAAGGCGCGTTGCTTGAGCTGCGAGAACTGGAAGCGACAGCGGCAGCCAATCTTGGGGAGGGTCCAAATGATTCGGTTCGTTGTCCGACCGGTCGGAGGCCTGTTGTTACTCGAGGAACCGGGGGAGGCGGCGGCGGTGGCTCGTCATCCTCGAACTCGTCGGCGCCCCAGTCGTCACCATCATAATTCTGAGTCGGCGCTTGGACCCATTTCCTCGTCTTGGTACGGTTGACGTTGACCTGATATCCTCCGGGCGTTTGGGGAGATCTAGAAGTGATTGCGGATTAACGGAGAGAAATTTTAGATATCTGCAAAGGATAATTACAATGGAGATTGCGACTGCCCTTGCGCATAAGGGTTATTATATGTCCCATCCATGTCGTGTTTGGGATTTTTAGCCAAACTCGACTATCGAAGCATTCTTGGACGACCTCGTGATGCTTGATGGAAATTCAGCGGTCGGCGGCGTTGGCAACAGTAGAACTGGGAGGACGTGGCAATAGGATTAGGTGTACCGGGCTATTTATCGGGTTCGGCGATGAAGATCGGCGGCGGAGAAAGTAATGCGTCGGTAGGTGACGGACGGTTGGTCAAGATTGACAAAGAGCTTAAATACAAGGTCTGCAAGCCAAGAAACACAAACAGCAAAAGAGTCAATACAACAAGAAGAAGAATGAGATCAAGGTAGCAGAACAAAGAAGGTTATGGCAAAACAGTAGATGCCAACGACAGCGTGCGAATGATGGCGACGAGATGGTGATAGAAACAAGGAGGCGGAGTTACGTTTCTGGTGGTGGTCGGGAGCGAGCGCGAATGCGAATGGGATGGACTGGATGGTTTGGTTGAATGAATGAATGAATGGTGCGGTCAGGCACTTTTGTCACCTTTAGGCTTAGTGCTATGCTGCCCGCTACTGTGGTAGCCCGTTGGAGATTGGATGACGAGGTGGATGGGGCACTTCAGGCGGTTGCTGTTCTAAAGACTGGGGGCTACGGGCAACTTAAACCACTAATAAAGGAAGACAAGGAGCCGAATACAGAGGAGCATCAAGATACCCCAGTTTGCCCAGCCTCGTTGAAACCCAAGAAATGGAAGATCACTGCGAGGATTACATATTGCGACGGTGGGATTTTTATGGCAGCCGTTATCATACAGGGGACGACTAGTCTACCTAGAAGGGACAAAAAAAGAAACCGAAAGGGGTCGATCGATGGAATGAAATTATCAGCGGAGTCAAGCCAACATTAGAATGATTAGAGCTTTATTATTAGGTCCTTACTGGCACGAATTTACGAGATCGTCTGCTAACTTGGGTGGACCCTCAGGGCGTAAGAAGACTTCTGACGTTAAACTAAGGTGTCAAAAAAAGACTTAGTCTAAGATCCTCTATATCTTTACTAAATTATATTAAATTTACCTACATTTACCTAAGACTTTTTGTCACCTAGGATAGAAGTCCTAAATTTTATTACACCCCCTTGGTAGTGCACGGAATGGACGTTTATAGAGCACGTAATTAAAATCCACGTTGATAATTATCCCAATTAGCCTCGAGACATGGATCAAGAACTGGCCATTACTATTTTTGACATATCCTTGCTTTTCATCCTGGAGAAATGGGGTTTATTGTTCTACACCTCGGGACAAGACAAAGCAGAAAAGAGCTTCAAGTCTATCGAGTCAAGATACCCGTGAGCTCGCGTGTCCTTCTGTGTTAGGCTCCCTCCGATGTTGCACATAAGGTACTGTAATTATTCCTGGAGCCTTGGAGATTGATCACCTGAATTACGGCCGTCGAAGAGTTTACTGTTTGGTCAAGGGGGGGCTTAGTGCCTCGGTCCTCGTCACCTATCCACTAGGATGAACCCTTTTGACACCTCGTGATAACTTTACCTTTACGGCACTGGCCTCAACATCACGAACTGCAAACCCATTGCATAACAGGTGGCTTTCTTGGCCCCTTATATCTCCTCATTGCTGTATCATGTATGCGAGTTTTACACAACATTCAACGCAAATGTCACACGTAAACACGGATTCCTAGTTACCCATACACACGTGCGACCATGGATGTGAATGAAGAGACAGCAACGCCTTTATTAACTCGCTTTTGATAGGACGGGTGACGTCGACTATGACACGTCTTTTAGGATGCCAGGATTTCGAGTGCCGACCATGAAACGGCTGTCAGTTGCTGACCAAACCACCAATTCTTCCAGTGGCCGTCTTGAGCCTGTGCAGTCGCTGCAGTGTTCCAAATCTCTAGATGATGGTGTATGGAAGCGCTCAGTTATTGCATGTCTAGCAATGAATGGCAGAACGGTAACAGGTAGTAAGGGGTTCAATGCCGTCATTCCCGCTCACCCTAGGCTCCACTTGATTGCAGAATAAGATGATTGGATTTGACATACGAGGTGAAGTTCAGACTTTGGAGCTATAAAGAAACTACGGAGATGGAATTTTGATACGAAGGAATGGTAGCAGTTGTAGTGGTGGCCTTTACGAGCTGCTAGCAGAGGCTGCTGATGAGAGGAGTATGCAATTATCGTGTAGATCACCAAGATGATTAAAACATGAAGAACCCTTACTATGGACTTAATACATTCTACACTACCTAGATATACTAGCAATATACATCTTTTGATCAGCAAGCTCTCGATTAACTTGCGATATAGAGCACAACCTTTAACTTCCACATATACATACATACAGGCCATGATTGTGATAGAGATTCAGTCCCAGTAGAAGTGCATACTCAACGCATATCAATAGTTATCTTGTATTTAAGCAAAAGGCTTCTCTACCGCCTTGTGTCAATATATTTTTCGCTGATCCTGTAGCTAGAAGAACTTCTCAAAGTCCAACTTCTCAAAGTCTAACCTCAAACCCAGCCACATATGAAGCCACACATCTAAAACAGTCTGGCCGGTCTTGACAAAAGAGCCAACGTGGCGGATCACATTCACTGACTGCACTGAGCCTACCTACCCCTGCCCCTCCCGTCGGCCAGACTGGACCAGTCTGGAACAAGCCAACGACACGACACGTTCCCAATCATTCAATCAATCCAATCTCCTTTCAGACGCAGCGACAACCAATTCAAATCAAACCTCATTTGTCTCTGGCATTCTTTGTTGCGCATCTACGGTACCGTTTAACTTAGCTCTCTCTCTCTAGCCTTTTTCTCCATTTCGTACCACTCCCGAGGCTTCGCGACACTTTAATTCTCTCTTACGAATCGCACTCTCGACCAACTCATTCGATTCGAATCGCAAAAGAAGCACTCCTTTCTAATTATCCTGCTATTCGTTCGTCCGCGTCACCCCTCGACGTTCCGTTTCGCCTGCGCTGCCAACCGAGACCTGATCCGGACCCTTCCACATCCACGTTCGATATTCGCAACTCGACACATCTCCAGTGAAACACAAGTCGCATAGGTGGTATATTTATCGCTGCTATCTATCAATCACGTCGACCTCCCCGACTCTTTTCGAGACACGAAGCCGCGCTGGCCGCAGTCTGACATCTCGGCTTTTATCCTTAACCCCTCTTAATTTGGCCACCATGGCTGTCGCATCTATTCAAGACCGAACCTCCGAGTTCAAGTCGGTACTCGCCCAGGCACAGCGAAAACAATCCTCCTCAAAAGTCAGCTCCCAGCGCCGGTCTCTATTGACGGATGCGCAAAAAGACGCCGCCAACGGTCATGCTGGAGGTCCTCCAAGACGATCCGAGTTCGCCCGGAAGGCTGCTGAGATTGGACGTGGCATCTCTGCGACTATGGGCAAGTTGGAAAAGCTAGCTCAATGTGAGTACTATCTGCCAATCTCGGCGACGCGAGTGCCCGGCGTAGTTCATAGTACTAACCTCGAGAAATAGTGGCGAAGCGACGAACACTTTTCGACGACCGTCCCGTGGAAATCAACGAGCTTACTTTCGTCATCAAGCAAGATCTCTCGTCTCTGAACCAGCAAATTGGAGCTCTTCAAACACTCACCAAGCAACAACACCCCAAGGCCGACCAGGAGGGCGAGCACAACAAGAACGTCGTCTACCTACTACAAGGCAAGCTTACTGACGTCTCGGTCAACTTCAAGGACGTTCTTGAAGCCAGAACCAAGAACATCCAGGCATCGCGATCAAGAACAGAGAACTTCATCTCCTCTGTGTCGCAACATACTCAACCGTCGATTCAACAGTCGGCTTCTCCCCTCTACGGAACACCAGCTCGCAACTCACCCGCACCCGGAGCTCAAGATACCTTGTCTCTCAACCCCGTTGGCGATCAACAGCTGCTGATGATGGAAGAGGCACAGCCCTCCAACACATATATCCAACAACGAGGCGAAGCTATTGAGGCTATTGAGAAGACCATTGGCGAGCTTGGCAGCATTTTTGGACAACTAGCCACCATGGTTTCGGAACAGAGCGAGATGATCCAGCGCATTGACGCCAACACAGAGGACGTGGTCGATAATGTTGAAGGAGCCCAGCGAGAGCTCCTCAAGTACTGGAACCGAGTATCAAGCAACAGAATGTTGATCGCCAAGATGTTTGGAACGCTAATGATTTTCTTCCTGTGAGTTCACCTTTTGTCTCTGGGACACTACAAACTACGGCCAAGGATGATGAGCAGTTACTAACAAACTGTAGGATCTGGGTTCTTGTTTCGGGCTAAACCTTGACGACGAAACGCAACACAAGACAAGACACGAGAAAAAGAGGCGGGCGCGGAAAACTTGGACCAAGGAAGGGAGTTTAACGGCACATGTTTTGTTGTAATGGGGTACTATTCGATAGGTGCACTTCTTTTCCATATGTACGTATGTTTGTACCTTATACTTTGTAGTCGTTTTTTCTTTAGAGATGGATTGGAACGAAGTAGCATAGAGGGCAAGGGTCTTGCAAGAAGACTCTCGTCGATGGCTCATGTTGGGGGTTTCAGGATTAATAATGAATCAGTAGATCCTCGATTGCATAGACTTACATATTGGGTGACAGAGTATCAGGCATTTCCAACGAGTGGAATTGTTCGTGATTGGTCTCATGGCTTTGACAGACGACTTCAGAAGCAACCCCCACGCTCATGGGAGTGGTATATCACGGCCAGGATATGTGATATAGCCGGTATAGCATCATCAGTACAGGATATATAAAGAGGCAGAGTCGGCCATCGGCCCTTCAACTATCCCTACTCACTTTTCCAGCATGATCTCGGGTGTAGACATTTCCCGGCATTCTCAGAAAAGACGACAACTCCATAAACAGCGTCTTTCAACCTTTGGGGGCATCG
The DNA here is from genome assembly GCA_013364945.1 of Fusarium tupiense. Taxonomy (NCBI): domain Eukaryota; kingdom Fungi; phylum Ascomycota; class Sordariomycetes; order Hypocreales; family Nectriaceae; genus Fusarium; species Fusarium tupiense. Next base: position 5,506 of record JABEEO010000852.1, on the reverse strand, counting down.
TCGGCCGGAGTTCTCGCCGACCTCTCTACCACTCCAAGTTAGCCTCAACTCACAGGCTCACCATCTCAGGGCCTCGGAGCAACCCCACCCCGAGAAATCTCCATCGATCAGCGCTTTTCCGTGTAAACTGCACCCCAAACTTGCTCTAAGAGGCAAAAATGCCCCTCGAGCTCGGTGACATGCCTAGCGCTTTGGCGGGGTTCACCCCGCAAAGATGAGCGTGTACATTGGGGGGCTTTGTTGTATCGAAGAATAAGGTACTGTAATAGAGTAGCTCGGTAGATCAAGCTACGTAGGCATGAGGGGCATTGGGCCATGTTCATGATGTGGCAGCGGTTTATAACCTGCACGTCTCCCGCTTCTGTACGAGCTTCTTCTCTTGTGTTTTGCTCTAGATCGCTCTCATCTTCTTCACGAAACCCACTCTCTTACAAGATTCACACAATGGCTCCCTCTACCTTTAAGCTCAACACTGGCCAGGAGATTCCTGCCCTTGGTCTCGGTGCGTTGTTTTCACATGTTTTAACTCTCAAGAGCTCAATTGGCTGACTTTTGCTGCTTGTAGGTACCTGGCAGTCTCCCGCCGGTGAGGTCGAGAAGGCCGTTACATACGCTCTCAAGGATGGCTACAAGCTGATCGACTGCGCCTACTGCTACGGAAACGAAGAGGAGGTTGGTGCTGGTCTTAAGGCTGCTTTTGAGGCTGGAGTCAAGCGTGAGGACATCTTTGTTGTCACCAAGGTCTGGGCTACTTACAACACCCGCCCTGAGCTTGGTCTCGACAAGAGCTTGAAGGCCCTTGGTCTTGACTACGTTGATCTCTTCCTTGTGGTAAGTTACTAGTTGGAATATCTCTTGAGTTTGTGTGCTAAATCGTTATAGCACTGGCCTCTTCTCCTCAACCCCGAGGGTAACGACGACAAGTTCCCCAAGAAGGCTGATGGTTCCCGAGATGTTATCCGAGACTACAACCACGTCGAGGGCTGGAAGCTTATGGAGAAGCTCCCCGCTACTGGCAAGACCCGTGGTGTCGGTGTCTGCAACGTATGTACTCACACGTTCAATTCGTCAAGACTCAGCTAACAATCGGTATAGTACAGCAAGAAGTACCTCGAGGAGCTTCTGCCTCATGCCACTATCATCCCCGCCGTCAACCAGATCGAGAACCACCCCAGTCTTCCTCAGCAGGAGATTGTTGACTTCTGCAAGGAGAAGGGCATTCACATTGAGGCCTACAGTCCCTTTGGCAGCACTGGTGGCCCCGTCATGACTGCTGAGCCTGTTGTCAAGATTGCTGAGAAGAAGGGTGTCTCTGCCTCTACCGTCCTCCTCAGCTACCATGGTATGCCTCATGAATTTGATCGCGAAATAAAAAATGCTAACAATCTTGTAGTCGCCCGTGGCAGCACCGTGCTCGCCAAGTCCGTCACCCCCGAGCGTATCACCGCCAACAAGACGATTGTCGACCTCGACGACGAGGACATGAAGGCTCTGAACGACTACTCGGAAGACCTTGTCAAGAAGGGTGAGGTCAAGCGTTATGTCTACCCTCCCTTTGGCATCGATTTCGGCTTCCCCGACAAGTCATGAATCAAAGGTCGGCTATAGTTATATGATATTGGGATAAAGATTAGATATGATGAAAAGCGGCATTGAATGATATTGCATCGATAATAGATCAGAAGCTCAAGTTGGCTTCATGAATAGAAAGAGTTAAAGCCTTGAATATTCGAAGTTGATTAAAGTGCTAGTGCTTGCATTCAAGTGTCATTGCCATGATGCTTCGTGGACCATATCATAGGGGCATGCCGTGGGATGCTCCTAGATCGGACTACAGTGAGATCTGCCAAACTGCGATTCTGCTTCTGTGAGCCTAGCCTAGAATGCTAGTATGTAAATTACTGCATGTCCAAAAACTGGTTATTTCGTTTGCATCTCATTAGTGAAAGAGTTTGTGGCTGTTGAACATACAACTCTCCAGACACCGTCATCATGAGTTTGTTCACTCACCAGTCAGATATCTCATGTATAACAGCGAGAAAGGTCAAGATGCAGTGTTAACTTAGTCAAACATCTCAATTATGCCAGAAACTAGGTATCTAAAATCCTCAAGACCCCATACAACACGCCTTTTACCCCATTCATAAAACCCTTACTGTCAACTCCCACAACAGTTATTAATTTACAACCGGCCTTTTAGTCATTTTTCGTTAAAGTCGACAACTACCTTGATAACAAGGTTGCCTTGCTCGTCCCTCACCTTGCCAGCCATCTTGAAAGCCTCCTCAATGTTCTCCATGCCGTTGTATCTTTGAGTGACCAGACGGCTCACGTCAGGCATGTTGGCAGGAGGGTTGGCCAACAGCTCAATGATCTCCTTGTAAGTGTTGGCGTAACGGAAGACACCCACGATGTCAACCTCGCGAAGAGCAGCGGCCGACATGGGAATGGTGAGAACGGGAGTTCCCATGCCAATGATCATGACCTTGCCTCCAGGCTTGGTAGCGTAGATGGCTGTTTGCACACAGGTCTCGACACCAGTGCACTCGTACACAGCTGTAACCTCACCGACAGCCTCTCCGTTGACCTGTGTCTCCTTCACCATAGCAGCGACCTTTTGGGCAAAAGCGAGCTTGTCCTCGATAGTTTGTGGGCGCTCCATGGGAACGACTACTGAAGCATCGGCGAAGCCGTTGTTGATGGCAAAGTCAAGGCGGTCCTTGAGGATATCGGCGATGATGACGGTCTTGGCTTGGTCTGCTTTTGCGACAGCGGCTGCGAGAAGACCGACAGCGCCGGCGCCGAGAACGAGGACTGTTGAGCCCTTGGGAAGAGCGGCACGATCACGAGCGTGCATTGCGACTGAGAGAGGCTCAACAAGAGCGCCGAGATCGAGAGTGACATGTTCAGGCATCCTGAGCAAAAGTCAGTACATTTCTCACCTCATAAATATTGGATTGGCTTACTTGTGACACCACTTAGCAGGGTGGTTAATTCTCTCCTGTAGAGTTCCCTGCGCATGAGGATTGGCCTTGGCTGAGCTGCGGAACTTCATTCCACGGCAAATGTTGTAACGGCCCTCACCACAGAGCTCACAAGCCTCACAAGGCAAACCGACCTCGAGCGCGACATGGTCGCCAGGCTTGAGATGTGTGACTTCTGAGCCAACGGCTACGACTGTGCCTGCGGACTCATGGCCGAGGGTGAGAGGTTCGCGAACGATGATATCGCCGTTGCGGAAGTGGTTGTAGTAGTGAAGATCGGAGCCGCAGAGGCCGGTTGACTTGACAGCGACTTGAACTTCATTGCTGGAGGGTGCAGGAAGTTCACGTTCTTCCTGTCAACTGAGTCAGTCCGTGATCTCAAGTACAATTGAGTGGTAGTATTTACCAGACGGAGATCCTTCTCGCCGTGGAGGACGGAGGCCTTGACACGCTCAGTTGCCATGATGAAGGTATGAGAGAGGCGAACGTGGTGATATGAGGAAGGGAATGATTAAAGAAGAGTAATTGAGTAGTTGCTGAACTATTGTGACAGAAAATATTCAGGAAATGGTCAATGTTACAGATGCAAAAGTTACTGGAAGATCATGGACCAAGACGAGAGCGAGAGGCGGGTTACTAAAGGGCGAAGCTAAACAAGGACGTTCAAGCCAGGGCCGATGTCGACCAAATATCGGATTGGACAGAAGCTAACTAACTATAGACCACCTACAATCCCTTATTGATTCTCAGAGTCTCGTCGCGGAGAGAGGGCCGAGATGACCTTGACCTCGGAAAAGGCGCCCCACGATGTGTAGCATTGAAATGCCCCGCGACGAGACGTCCCATGACGTGCAATGCCCCCATGACAGCAAAAAAAGAGCAGAGAATCTTTATCCGCAGTGGTAGAGCCAGTGCTAGCGTGCCCCCACTGCCCTGTATCCCGCGGGGTGAAGCGCTAAAGACTGAGCCGTTGATCCACTGTTTTGGAGATGTTGGAGAAGCCCAGGGAAGGAAATGTTGGCCGACTCATGAGCTGGATGGAAGAAAATGACCAGATCTGCCTCTCATAGGGGTGGTTTGTTTTTGAACACTCATTAGGTATGCATAATGGGGATCTGTGAGGTCTGTACTATAGGGCTACGAGTTGCCAGTCTCTGGGGATATCTCATGATAATAGCATCACCCCTCTGCGGGGATCCAAAGCTCGTCTTCGGCCTTCTCTCCGACCTTCACAAGCCGGTTGAATGTGAACCTACAGAGTCAAGCAAAGCTGCAGTACGAACAATTAATCAATTGGCCAGTTCTAGTCCGGTCCAATTCACCAAGTTAGAACCAATCCGGTTCCTCCTAAATCGGAGCTCAGAAGCTTGCCCCTCGGTCATTAATAGTGTAGGACCCCGGCCATCCATCATCTCATGGTGGAACTGAACTGCCCCTCGTTGAATAAACCCTCCAAAAAAAACATCACCAATTGCTCACGACGTCAATAACTAATCTCTCAAAATGTCTGCTTCTTTCTTCTCCCTTGAGGGCCAAACTGCTCTCGTAACTGGCGGTACGCGCGGTATTGGCCAGGCCGTCGCAATTGGTCTTGCTGAAGCTGGTGCCGATGTTGTTCTTGTTCAGGTACGGAACGTCTCATGATGAGGCCAGAACTCGAGACTAACTGGACATACAGCGAGATACTACATCACAAACAACAAAGGAGTCGATCGAGAAGCTTGGCCGAAAGGCTTTTATCTACACTGCTGATCTATCATCGCAAGAATCGGTTGCTGGACTTGTGCCCAAGGTGCTCGCCGATGGACATCAGATTCGCATCTTGGTGAATTGCGCTGGTATTCAGCGACGACATCCTTGTGAAGTCTTCCCTGACAGCGACTTCAACGAGGTATGAAAGACCAATTCTTGTCTCATAACATAACTAACGAGCTACAGGTCATCCAAGTAAACCTCAACTCCGTTTTCACCCTCTGCCGTGACGTCGGCGCCCACATGCTCAACCTCGAACCCTCCCCCATCACCGGCCGTCGCGGCAGCATCATCAACTTCGCCTCCCTCCTCACCTTCCAGGGCGGCCTCACTGTCCCTGCCTACGCTGCCTCCAAGGGTGCAGTAGGCCAAGTAACCAAGAGTTTCGCCAACGAGTGGACCTCAAGGGGCGTCACTGTCAACGCAATTGCTCCAGGTTACATCGCTACCGATATGAACGAGGCTCTTCTCGCAAACCCAGAACGTCTAGCTAGTATTACTTCCAGAATTCCCGCTGGTAACTGGGGTTCACCGGATGATTTCAAGGGTACGGCTGTGTATCTGGCGAGCAAGGCCAGTGGGTATGTGAGTGGACATGTGTTGGTTGTTGATGGTGGATGGATGGGCCGATAAACGATTCGCTCGAAGGTGGTCTCTAGAGCAAGCTTAAAAATAGATTATAATATAATATCTTTGGCGTTTTTTCAAAGTCGGAATGTCGAGTGATTAACGACGGGCGCGAACAAGTCTTCGTCTGGCCAGACGAAGGG
>JABEEO010000849.1:0-32953 GCA_013364945.1 Fusarium tupiense | reverse complement strand
CTATTAATACTATTAATACTTTATTTTATTTTCATCCTTTCACAACGCGCTTACTATATTCGCAATCTCTTATTTCCATTAGGCTTAGTACCTCCATGCCCCGAGAAGCGACGTCCTCTTTTTCTTTTTCTTATTATTACTGGACGTTCTATAAAGGGACAGTCCCATTCTTGAATCGCCATGACCCCTTTTAAGTCCATAGGCGATCTACTAATAGGACGACAGACCTTTCCAGACGGCTGTGATTGAATAAGTGATATTGGTAACGGACTTGTGAATTCTGTCACAGTCCCGTTAACGTGAAGCTCAAACTCCATCGTAGCTGCCTCGGCATGGGTCATTTCGATAAGCGGAAATAAGCGCCCGCAAACTTCAAACACGGACCTGTGATCCAGGAGAACTGACAAAAGTCGTTGAAGCTGCGGTCCTGGACCAACATCACAAAGAATGCGGCCTTGAAAGCTAATATAGCTTTCATGGCGACAAGGGCGCTCCGTCAGTTCAAGGAAGAAAAGACTTGAGATAAGTAGTTCAGCGATGTGTTGAATGTCTGAGTTGCTTGAAAACTGCTTGATGGCCTCTTGTCTAACATCTTGTAACGACTTTAGGTCATCCATCCTAGGGCATTCTACAGGAAAATCAACGTCGACCCGAAATATGCGTTGACGAGCTTGGTGCTCTGTAAGACCATGACGGGTTATGTACCGCTGACATTTGTCACTATCCATAGCAGGGCTATCCATGAGAGAAAGTAGGAGTCGAAGAATTGAAGCAAAGAAACAGATCTTCCACAGAATGTTGATAATAACATAATCACTGGCATTGGCCATTTCGTTACCGTCAGACCCTGTACAGCTAGGATCTGCGCCAGCTATTCTTGCCGTATCATCCGAATATGAGATTCTAGTGCTTTTATGAAAGCCTGTGCCAATGGAAAGAGCAACATCGGGTACGTTTGCCGACGGCCACAATTCTCTAGCTTCAGATAAAGCCACCGCTAAGGGATTATTTTGCCAGAGCCCACCGTCCTGAAATATCCCCACACCTGGAATAATATGAGGCGTGAACATAACTGGGGCGGCGCTTGTTGCGCGTGCCCTATACAACGAGGTCAGTATAACTTCTGATACCTGCAAATTCCCAGCTACGGCCATGCCATCAGATACTTGCACTTGGATTCCAATGCAGGAAATGATCTATTCTAGGATAAAACACTGAAATTCTACATACGCTTCCCAAACTTTAATACCACCATTTGCTACATTCGGTGGTGCATGTTGATAGTCGTTGTGAGCCTTGGTAGTGTCTGGTGCTAAGAAGTTAGTAAGAATATAATCTCTACATGGTGTTCCCTTTGCAGTCACAAAGAGCTTGACCCCTTTAGATACAGCTGGCGAATAACTAGATAGTGTACTCTGGCCGTAGTGCTGTTCTAAAGGCCTGTTAATAGCACTGTTACTGTAAATAGACCCATGAAGTAATAAGTTCATTGCACGTCTCCAGAAGGATTGCTTCTTAAATATCGAAGTACTTATGTGTAGAAAATGACGTATCGCCTCGGAGATTGGTAACCCTTTGTGAGCCAAGGTAAGAATACAGATACCTCCTAGATTTAATAGTAATTAGTACTACTAAAACCAGTATTTACCTCTAGACAGGACGTCATTACCGGCACTTGTACCAGAGCACATGTCAAACATGTTGATTAAGGAATAATTCGGGATGTATAGCTGGATTTTGGACTCCAGAAGCTTGAGACATTCTAAAAGTATAATCCCTCGAATACCTCCTCCATCGAGGGCAAGCACTCTGATGCCACGGGCGGCTGGCCTAAAGCTGAATTGAACTGGCTTCTCAAGCTTTTGACAAACTACGCACTGTTTTACTACGAAAGTGTTTCTTTGCACTTGATGACCGATCAAACGGATGTCATCAGTACAATACGAGTGTCCACATGGAAGCGGGGTCTCTGGCGGCCCGATTATACAGATTGGACAGTAACTTAATTTTCTCTGTATGAAAATCTGTTTGTAAATCTTGTAAGCGAGTGTGATGTGCTGGCGGGCGACGCTGGTAGGGTTGGTAGATTCATCTGCAGAATCAAGAAGGAGCTTGGTTTCCAAATACGATTGAGAGCTAACACACAGATTACAAGCTTGTGCCGCACTACGCCAGATGGGTCTATAGATTAGTTTAAAAATATCCTGGAATAAGAAATCTGTAGAAGTTAGAAGATATATACCTTTTGTTACTTAAAATAGCTATTTAGGGAGATAAGAAGAGTGACTATGCAATGTGCATTAGATAAATCCTTACCATGTGCTCCTGCAGGGTATGCATGCCTCTTAATTGCAGACAATAAATATTCCAATGCTGTGCATTTTACTTTAGGTAAATCCCCTGGTAAATTAGATAAAAATGCAATAATCCTTTTATCAGACTCTGGTGGGATTTTGTTGTGTCTACGCGATGCTAATATCGGATTGAACACGCCGTCTCTTATAAGACAATCGTAACTGGCCTCAAACATATAAATAAGGTTACGCGGGTCCATTGCCGTATTGTTCTTGCGCTTAAACCTCCTTGATAATGAACAGTGATTAAAGAGTTTGTTCTGGAGCGTCGGACGTTGCCGTTTTCTTTGCGATCCCCCTTTAGACGATAGATCCTCAATACAGAACTCAGAAAATGTTTTATTAAGGCACAATCCGGTTCTATCCAGGACGCCGGTTTCAACATGATGTTGAATGTCTTTCGATGATTTTAGCCTAATTCTGTTTTCAGAATTGGCTGCTGAGTCTACCTCCCCATCAACCACAACCACAAGACGTGGCAGGATATTAACGCCTGGATCGCTGTTTGCTGACGCGTGTGCTAAAATCCAAACTGACAGATACTCTATTAAGCACTCAACGGATGAGAAGCTGGAAAGCATAATACATATGACATCGAAGAAATGACTAAGTAGTCGACTGTAAACAGACGCAAGCGGGTAGGGCTTTTGATATCCCTTGAGCCACGGAATACTCTCTCCGATATTGTGATTGTGCAATTCTATACTCTTAGGTTTAATTGGACCATTTGCGAGGATCCCCTGAAAACTCCCATTTTTATTTGATCTCTCTGGCCCGTGACATAACTGCAGAGTCACGCCATACTCATCCGACGGAGGGAGTCGAAGTGATGGTTCGTCTAGCCCTATGCTTACGTCTGCTACCCCGCCAATAACAAATATCATATATGGGGCTGTTTTCTTGTATTGGCTGTCCAAGATCTCTGCTAGGAGCGGGGTGACATGAATGGTGAGAGCTTCACCTTGTTGTTTGAGTGTGACCCATCTGTTTTGATTCATTGAAAAGATAGCTGCAAATCGCAGACAAAAACTGCCCTTAATATATGTTCGCAAACATAAACAGCTATACAATGGCTTATAAAGCCTGTTATACTATTTAAGTAAGACTATATATAGCTATACAACTATGAACACTCTCTGGGTCCAATTTAGACAGGCTTCCGGAGTGCCTGGTAACCGAGAGCCAAAATACCAGTACATTCTTCTGGGACTGGCTTACTCAACTTTTGGCAACTGTGGTAGGAAGCCAGCGCCTTGATTTCCGTGGTCCCGTCTCATTCATCATGAGACTGGACTGCTCAAGGGTCAAGCACCTGCCTTCGGGGACAAATACATAAGCAAAACCAAGACCTAAGACACATAGGGAACCCCACAGAAAGAAAATACAGGATTGCTGGTGCCCATGGTATTTGCCAGTAACATATGGGCAAGAAGCCGTGATGACAAGCTTAAAGAACCACTGGCCGGCTATGCTATAGCCGACGGCATGAGACCTATCTGTCGGATGGAAGATCTCTCCCACAAGAACCCAAGGCGTAGGTCCCCAGCTTGATGAATAGAAGAAGACAAACAACGCTATCATCGCGACTTGCGCGTTGACAGCATGACTGTTATCCGATATCCACCCAGAACTCTCTTGGTGCCCTTTATCTATACCAACGGTGACTCCAACAATAGCATTGATAAAATGTGATACAATCATACCACCTGTGCCAGCCAAAAGGACATAACGCCTGCCGTAGCGGTCAACTGTCCAAAAGGATAAAGGTGTTGAACACACATTGACAATTGCTAGGATAAGATTGATGAGCAGTGGGTTGTGCATAGATTCAGAGGGCTCAAGAAACCTGGTTGTGAAAAACAGAATGAAGGTAATTCCGGACCTGAGACGCAGACTGTTAGACTATTTATCGGTCTAGAATAGACAAAGGTTTCAAGAGGAGGGCTGAAGAAGAACAGGGCAGGTGATCAGTTACCATTCATGGACCATATGCATCAGGATGCCTAGAAACCATCGAGGCACAGGAGGTTCATTGCAAGATCTAACAAGTGACTTCACCCAGCGTGAGAGCCACTGCTGGAGCGAAATGGGCCATGGTCTGGACTTTTGCCTCTCCAAAATGACTTCAGAAAGCTCAACCTGAAGGTTTGGTGAATCAATCGGCAGTCCACGTAATCGCTCCAAGCTTCGATAAGCTTCACCCATCGAGTCGATATGGACTAGATAGCGAGGTGACTCTGGCATGAGATAGGACTCTATTCCTACCACGCAGGGCCAAATAAACTGTATTCCAATCAAAATTCTATACGCAGCAGGTTCGTGGTACTCGTCGATTGCGTAGACAATGATTGTCGCTGCCAGGTAACCTATCGTGATGCACCACTGGAAAGAAGCAATACAGCCACCCCGAACCTTGTGGTGGCACTGGAACGAGAGGTTAGCACTGTAAAAGGCGCAACTAGATATGTGTAGAGTGTGTGACAGTCATTGGTTACTAACAGATTCTGTCATGTACAATATTGTACCGGTTGTCAAACTTCCCATACCACATCCGGCGATAAAACGTCCTGCGACAATTGAGCCAAGAGCATCGCTTGATCCGACACCAACCATCATCTGCACGATGACACCAACCGAGTAGACAGCGGATCCAACAATGATAGTCTGGCGGCGTCCAAAGGACTCTGCACCATATCCGCCTGCAATAGATCCTAGCAGTGCGCCACAGAAGAGAACCGGTAGGATGAGACTTATATAGTCGTCTCTAATAGCCACGGTTCCCGGGCTTTCGACGATGTCAATGAAAGCTCTCGATCGAATGATTCCATTGACACTACCATATTCGTACCCCAACAAAAGACCAGAAAGACTGGCGAAAGAGGTAAAAAGGATGCTTTGGGGTCTGGGTAAGAAGTTGAGATCGGAAGGCTCCATAGCTTTCTTCACCTGACGTTGGGTTCCATCAGCGTAGATAGTGATCTCTCCTGGGGTCGTTTGGATTCTAGCTCTCTCAGACATGTTGAAGATTAGGTATAATAATTGTTCGTCGATATAGTAGTACTAACTGAACTAGATAGTTTTGTGCCGAAGTAGAAACGGGAACTGCGTTACTATATATAATCATTATATATCTAAAAGTATTACATTATATATACTCCTACTAAGTTACTCCAGTACCTTGTAAGCCAGGGTTACATGTCTAACAATAAGGGATTAAGCTTATTATAGTAATAATAAATATTATTTACTATTAAGACTTATAGATAAGAGCTTGAATGAGTAAAGAGTAATATATAATACATAGTATAATAACTTCTTACATATAATATATATTACTCCTAGTATTATAATACCTTATAGTTTACTTATATAAATAAAAAGCTATAACCTAGAGAAAGATATAACTATTAAGGTAAATAATTAAAAATTAATAGTAAAATAAATAACATTTAATAATATTATAAGTTTTACTTTAAGTTTAATAATATAGCTTAAAAGTAATACTAGGTTTTATTTTTATTAGTTAATGCTAACTAGACACTTCCATATCGTTTTGCTCTATTTTCAGTACTGCCTGCTAACATTACCCCAATTGCCTTCTTAACTGTTAGAACTAAACCCCGGGGCCCTTGCGATCTTTCAAGCAGCCAGGGATGCTTTTGAACTTAGCATTGCCTTATTATCAATATGGTAAGGATAATACTAACATTAGAGGGTGGGATAGTTGTACCTGTTGCTGCCTGATAGAACAAATGGCCTTTGAAGGTTGATTTTTCAGGCTTTAAAGGGCAGATAAAAGCCGAAAACTCCTGGTACCAGTAATCTGTAGCCCTTTGACTTGGCCACTGCGTTGATGGGAAACTATAACCAAGATCCATTACTGTCTCCATGGTTAGCAATAATCTTAGGGAGTAATTAGAGAACAGTACCTAACTTAACAGTTCCATTCAGAGAGACACGAGTTTCCTCAATTTGTAAAGTTGAACGTTCTTTAGCAAGGTATCTATAGGCTTCAATAACCTAGAACCATTGTTAGAGCTGGCAGTGGCGGTAGTAGAAACCTTGACAAAGCTCGAGAATGGCATAATATTCATACCTGCGAGATTGAACTGGCAAGCTCGGTCTCGCTCAGACGCCCCAGCTGAAGGAGGTTAAGTTCTAAGTACTCTTGAATGAGGATTTTGTCCTGAATATTATCAAATACACAAATTATCGCTGCAATTCCTTTGTGTGTGGCCTGCATTATGTCGGTAAACTGTGCCAAGACGCTTGTTCGAGCTGCAATAAGAGTTTTGTTTCGTTTGTTTTCCATTAGTACTCCTTGATTTCCTGGTAGTTCTTTAATAGTAGTATATAATTCTGTTGGTAGTTGTCCATAATATGCGGTAAAGCATAGCGAGGCTCGCCCTTTGGGTGGTCTGATTCGACGCTGTATGTTAACCACGGTTGGTGCTAGGTGCGGCAAGTTCATATCTGGTGAAATGCTTGACTTTGAGAGCCGCTTTGTGCAGTTTTAGAAAGTTAAATCAATCTGTCTTAGGAGCTAAGAGCGTAATGTGATTTTGTATTGTTGTTATCTACTTAAGTATAGTACAGAAGAAAGTTTAGTAAATAGTTATAATACTATATAATCTGTTTAAAAAGAAAGTTTCTATATCAAATGTAACTTATAACGTTTACAGATTATTGTTATTTTTAAAGCCTTAAACTACAATAACCTTAGCTTAGGACAGGACTGTAAGAATCTCGTGTTCTCTTCAGCAAGGTCCTTCCATTCTCGGGACCCCCTACACAGGACTTTGAAGCCGCCTGAAGCTTTCCGTTGAAAGAAGATTTGGCTATCCAGCTGATCGAATGAGGGAGAATGGTCACCCACAGCCATGATTTGAAGTGATCTTATCCCCTTGTCACTGAAGGCCCATTCGACAAAAGAACAAAACTCCTCTTTCAGGCTAAATGATTCTCTTTCACAGCAGTAGTGATTGAAGATTACATGCCGGATTTCTTGATTAGATTGGGAATTGAACTTGCGGGGCTTTTGTGCTTTGGCTCCTGTCTTTTGCCATACCCAAACTTGTTGATGCCATGGGAGTACATAGCCTTGGCGAATGTGAATGAAATTAAGACACGATTTAGATGAAAATGGCAGAAGCATGTTCTTCTTTATACAATGCGGAAATGTTAGTAACGTTGGCAACTCAACTGAAGTGGTGCCTTATCTGGACATACATACCAGCGTGTGATGGTCATTGATCAACCCAATTGCCTGCAGGTCCAGTATCCCCAGAAATCCTTCCCCAAACGGCGCAGCCAACACCCTCCTCTCGGGTTCCTTGGGGATATTCTCCCATAGACCATCTAGAACGCATTGCCGTAAGGTTGCGCGATGATTTGTAATTGCGTTACTGAACTGGCCGGAGGGAAACCACGGCGCTGACACCAGCAAGTAAAGTTCTTGCAGTCCCGTAAAAGACGCAAGAAATTCATTAATCGTATCATCTCTTATTTCCACCGCTGGTGACTTATCTCCAGCTGCAATAAGCTCGAATGTAGTGATCTCCAGTTTCACCCTCGAGGCTGTAAGGTGTTCCAAAAACTCGGACCATCCGTAGCAACCTCTAAGTTTCAATACTCTCAGCACATTGAAGTCTATTGCATGGGCCAATTTAGGTCCAATAGCTGCTTCAGACAAACTTAGTTCCTGGAGCTTTGGGAAGATAGCGCCCCCAGCAATCGGACTCAGATGGAGGACGTCACCAAGCAATGGACAGACGTCAGGCGTCCCATTTCCATAACGGAAGGAACGTCCGGCCGAGGTATCCCACTCAATGAAGTCTAATTCCAGGGATTCAAGATGCCTCTTGTTGGTGTCTACAACGCAGGACAGGGCCAACAAGTCTTCTTCGTGAGGTGCTTTCCAACAGAGCCTTCTGAGGTCCTTGAGCCCTTGTAAGCTTAACTCGGATCTTTTCTCACAGCCCGAAGTCAACCAGAAAGGGTCGGTTCGATAGCATTGCCAGTCTGTGATTAGATTCAAGTTTCTAAGGGTGCTCTGGCATTTATTAATTATTCCACTAGGCCCCAGCACACTCGCCGGGATACAAGTTCCCATCTCCCAACTATAAAAGAGATAAGCTTTCACCCTCCTCTTCACAGATCACCACGCATACCTGAAAGTGATTAACTGGTTATTCTGGAGTGATGCGAGAATCGTCTCAGCAGCATTCGCTAGAATGTCAAAGCTTTCCGTATGTCGAATTAAGGGAGATTCAATCGACGTAGTAGATTCATTACTAGACCAACTGGAATCATCGAAAAAGTCGGGTTCATGATACAGGTCTTGGTATCTATCCTCGCTGAAATGTGGACACCTGTGCAGTTGGTGAAGGTCGAAATCTGCCCGGAAATGGAGGAACCTCGTCAATTGCAATGCGGCCTTCGCCGTATCAAATGATGGCAATTCGTGGATTGAATATAGATGCCCGGATCTCACCTCGGGCTTTATCTCTACGGATGACCAGAAGATGGGCAAGGCGGCAGCTCTGATGCGTTTGGACACTTCAGTGAGTGACTTAAGATCTCGGGTTGATACAATCTGCCGACGTTAACGAAAGACTCAGATTAAAGGATTGGCTTTAGGACCCGACATTCTCAAATACATTACCTAAAACTTCAAAAGGTAAGTCAGGGAGATATAGGCTCTTTTTATTTTGCATTATTGAATTATTATACTCTATAAAGCTTTAGTAAAATAAGTGCTCTTAATAATACTATTTTTAAATTATAATTATAATTTAAGGAAAAGTAATTTAAAAGTACTTATTTTATATTAATTTATATACCTAAGTATGTTAAATAATTAGTTTAATATAATTCTTTTTAGATATTTTTAATAAAAAGTCTTGTTATTTTATTTTTTAATAACTTAGAAGTATAAGTTATTGTTTATAGTGCCTTTTCTTTCTTTAGTTTTATATATAATAGTCTTAATATTAAGTCTTAGCCTTTAGCTATAGCAATTAGTTAGTTATTATAGTATAATATCTAAGTTATTAGCTAGATATGTTATTTACAGTTAAGGCTCGTGGCTAAGAGCTTAAACCAGCAGACAGAACTTAGTAACTTAACATTAAGTCTAACAGAGGTAAATAACCTAATCCCGCCTGTACATTGCGCTTAGTTGCTAATAATAAGATTAAGGTAATATATATTATTAAGACCGTATTCATAAGTTGAGTCCACAATGTTATATAAAACACAATGCGTAGCTACCTAACTATTAGGGAACTGTAGGCAATTAGTACAATAGTTTATACTATTTGCTATAGCTAGAGGTAGTTTCCTACTTTAAAGTAATGGAACACGATAGGTTGGGTTAACCACTTCAGCTGTCATAAAGACGCCTACAGCTAGAGATCTTATAGCTAACTTTCTGAAGGGGGAAAGTTTAAGGCGCCATAGAAAATACTACAAGCGCCTCCCGATGTATGCACATAAAGTAAATATACCTCGGTCTTTCTATATGTTTTTTAAAGTAACTATTTATTTATCTTATAATAGTTAATACTACTTCGTAATAATAGAAAATGCTTTGTCCATCTGTCCTTAAATATAGAATGCCTTTCAATTTCCTCTATATATTCTCGAAAGGAATTATTATATTCCTCGGCTGTAATAGCTTCTAGATCTCTGAGTTTCATCTCGACAAACTGCTTAAATTGCACAGGATGTTGTCTATCCCACCATTTTGCATCATCCTTCTGGGCAAGAAGCCTAAAACTGTGCTTTGCCACTTCATTCAATTGCACAGTCGTAGAGTTAGTGTATTGCAGGCGGCTACTTTCTTCTGGTTTCTGCAGTATTTCTGGAAACTCTCTATAAATAAAATCATCTAGGATAAAATAATCATTCGTATTACTCATTTCAATAAAGCCATAGCAGGATAGTAAGTCGTCGTTGCTGAAATCGGGGTTATAATTCCAATGAACCTCTTCCCCAGACTTATAATCTCGAGTTGCTACGAACTCATAGAAGGTATCAGTAAGGTGTAAATGGCAGCCGTCGGATGCATGATTAAACATTTCTGCTAATGGTAGCATGGCCTGGATAGTTTCCCCGTTCCTGCCTTCGCAGACAAGCATTCTTGTCTGAGTGACTATCCAGGCCTGCTTGAACTCCTCTCGCTCAATGTCAAGACCCCCTTTCTGTTGACTTGATTTAGTTCTTTCCCAGTCGTCTTTATAAGCGGCTCTAAGAGCCATCGCCGGATCAATGGTTTGTTTGGGCAAAGCTTGGATAAGAGTATCTGGCCAAGTTATGATACTATCTTGTAGAAGCCTATCAGGGACTTCATTAAGAAAACACCACATCTTCTTTTCCTTCTTTCGTATATTCTTAGCGATTTCTAAAGCGAAGTATGACTGAGCACTGCAGCCTGGATAATTCTCTTTAATTTCTGCTGAGATGTCTTTAGGTGTATGTGCTGATTTATAAGGAACTTGAAGAACGATATCACCTCCCTATAGGTATTAGATTAAAGGATAGAAGGCTTTTTATTATAGTTACGTACCTTAATAGCTTCTGTTGCAAAAAGCCCTGTATTATTATTCTTAGTTAAATAAGGCTGTATCTTTGTTAAGTAAATACCCTCTACCTTAATACAATTTAAAAGATCCTGAATCGTTTCCATATTAAAGTAAATAATAAACTTATATATTAAAGATTAGGGTTAAAGAATAAAAGAATTAAGTACTTAAATATATATTAAATATATATATTTAAAAGTCTAAATTTAATTTTTATATTATATATATCTATTATAAGCAGAACATATACGTAATAGTATTTAGAAATTATTATATATAGAATACTAATAGATCCTATACTAAACCCTGGGTATTAAGCCTATATAGATATTCCTTCTTAAGAATTAACCACAAACCAAACTACCTTCTCATAATTGCCATTTATACAGTATCTGTAAATAGCCTTTTAAACTATAGTATAATAATAGTAAACGACCCATCCCTCAAGGCAATCAAACGCATAACGAAGGTCTTTCCGTGTATTTTCTAAGAGCCCCCAGAAGCCCACAAACCGATTACATCAACTAGGGTCTTGTGGCAGATGCCTAAGATGATTGTCTCGACTACAAATAAGCCACACTGCAAGTCCAGGCGTCCCCTTTCTTGCAACTGATATACGGACCAACGGTCCGAAGTATCAAGGCGCTGGATAATCGTCATTACCCATGCGCCTAAGGCTCAAGAGATGGGAAAGACCCACCAAAAAGCCGGGCGTCCCCAGCGCCCTGGTGGTCTTTCTCATCTACGTATCTGCAGACAAGCAATACTTATTGGGATGCCTTTGTCCACTTCTGCACCGGTGTGAACAAAAGCGTCCTGGCATTCAGACCTTTCGCCAGTGTGAAATGCAACATAGTTGCTTTGAGCCCCCGGTAGTACCAAAGATATCGACAACTGCCCGCCAGAGCCATAGTGGCCACGTTCAGTACCACAAACCAGCAAAAGTCACTGCATAGTGACTTTCACATGGTGTAACCCCCAGGAAGGAAACAAGTCGAGTTGATATGCTGCCCAAACACGCTTGAAGTATTTCAGGCGGACAATGAAAAAGATAGATGACACCGTGAAACGAGTTGTTGGGATCATTCCACCCTTGGTGATTATGAACATGAGAATTACGAAGGC
Source organism: Fusarium tupiense (assembly GCA_013364945.1). Classification (NCBI taxonomy): domain Eukaryota; kingdom Fungi; phylum Ascomycota; class Sordariomycetes; order Hypocreales; family Nectriaceae; genus Fusarium; species Fusarium tupiense. The sequence goes on along the minus strand of JABEEO010000849.1, from coordinate 20,889 downwards.
AGATGAGTCTTGCTTCTCAGAGGTGACACCGAGATTCTCAAGTACACCAACGTTACATGTGGAATAGAGGAGTTCTGTCCTGTGCACCAGCCTGACTATATGGCAGGGAGGTTCGTTTGCTACACGGTAGTGCCATCATAGATGTGTCAGGGCTTCATCTCCAATTGGAGCTAAAGCGAGGCGAGTTACCGCCAGTATTGTATCGCACTTGTGTATATCGGATACTCGATGAGGCTTTCTGTCTCGAGATTATGACGTATTACGACTTGCTCGGGATGTTGAACTCGACTGGAAGTGATCGTTAGAAGAATGGTCTCGAAGGAAGTGGCTTATGAGCCTTGATGGCACAACGAACCACTGGCTTTCTGCAGTAACTCACTAAAATATCAAAGTGAAGGTTTCGGTAGGCGTGTTGGTCTGGTTGGAGGGAAGCTCTCCGATGATCTTGCTGTGCATCCTAGTGATGGACTATCAAAGGTGTTAGTGCTCAATGGCAAGCAGGTTTGGAGGTCTGCACAAGAGAAAAAGTGATGAGCCACGTAAAAGACCAGCTGTGGGACGGGTTGGAACACGATGAACTAACACGATCTCTTGGATGTAATATGTATTTTTCGATTCAACCTGCAATGAGAAGCGAAGGACGCTTTGTCGCATGAGGCGGCGAGCTGGGCTCCGTTCGGCTTGGTCAAGTCTAGGAGAAGCGGGTTTGAGGAGGTTAGAAGTAGTACGGAAGTGCGCAGAAAGGAATTTCCATTCAATCAGGGAAAGGCTCGAAGAAACTAGCGTTTGAAACAAGGTGACGAGTGGTGAAAGAGATTCTCCAGTCAATCTCAACATTTGCATTTTCTTGGAGGCAAAACAGGGTAGAAGTACTACTCCGATGCCGCTTCCTACCAACACACAGACTCATCCGGCCGGCCTGAACTGTGTGCTGTGACTATGTCTGTCCACCGGACCAGCCAGCGTGGACATAAGAAAGCAGCATATCATGGGGGCGCGGGGGCCAAAGGAGACAAGATTGGGAAGCAACCAAAAGTTTCATCCAGACAGAATCTCACGTACGCACCGTCGCTCCATCGCTTTTGCTTCACGAATTTTAGGCAAAAGATTGAGGATGTAAAGTCTTCCATGCTGGAAATAAGAGACACGTCCGATTTTAGTATCGCCCGAAGCATCGACAGACTGCCAGATCAAGAGCTGAGCTCAATTAACCTCGAGTCACAGTCTCCACGACGAGCAACATCTCAATGTCTGTGTCATTGCCAGAGAAAGATAAGACATAGCCTGAAGATATTGTGTCAGGCCTACAAAACAAGATTTGAGTGTTGCTGTAGTTGCGGGGGGTGCGCACCGTCTTTATGCCAGAACCAACAGATAATAACAGTTGCTAGTGTGCGTGTGATATCTTCAACTCAAGGACTAGCTTGCGAGGCATTAACGGAGTGTTCGGGCGAGCGGCGTAATTGTGGCATTGCTTGTTGTGTAATATAACATTGTTGGGACCATGATTCTTACAGCATGACGAAGACATTTCTGTTGGTTCCGGGATTCAAGATGTTATCATTGAAAGTGGTGTCATGTTTTGTTACATGGCTTACAGGTACAGGGGGCTTACAAGTACTTGTATGAATGTACGTACTCTACTCTGTTCTCACCGAAAGAAACCCAACACTGCCAATGTGTTGTAGATCCTAACTGTTTGCGGCTGCAGTAAAACACTGCAGATGATCTTTCCCCATTATCGCTAGTGTCTAACGCTAACTGTTTCACAAAGCGGGGTTGTGAGAAAATCTTCTGAATTAGCTAGGTACAAATTCGTCGCGCAAGTGAAATCTTGCCATGCGCCGGCCGGAAAACGGTGGCCCAGAGGCTGAGAGGCTCACTGGCGGAGTACATGTGTGTGTGGGTCAAAAGACAAGCCTGTCTCGCCTTGTTTGTTCAAGAACCCTTAGTAAACCAACCGGTCAATGGGAAGAACTACGTACAATAGCATTATTACTAGGGGGCTTCTAATCTCGTTCATACAAATTATCTCATTTCTGAAATCACTATCTTTATATTGATTGATCACACATAAGTTTAACTGTTTATGTAGTAATGCTAGGTCTCTGCTTTAGTATGCTCCCATGGCTAGCCCCTAACCACCTACCTCCACCCTGGTGAGAAGCGACGACCTATTCTTACTAACGCAGTATTACCCACAACTGGTAGGTGTAGCATAAAAGTTATGCATATCTAGATCCATCCGGCAAGAGGCTGGGCTTTGATTTGTCCGTGAGAATTATTGTACCAATCTTAAGTGTGACAACTGGACAAGATTTGCGGTGGGGCTGGAGTTGTACAATCAGAGTCCCGTCGTCCTGATGCTGCTAAGAGTTTCAATTTGAGTGTCAAGACAGCTTGGTTTCTCAATGTATGATCGCAGGGTTTCTCCAACAACTGGCAAAGATTAGTATAGACACATCAGCTAATTAGTCCATGATTCAACTTACAGTACTGTTCTCTGCTGTAGCTTATCGTATCTCTCAATAGTTCGCTTAAAGTTATCACCTTAGCATTGAACTCTAAATTAGCCATACTCGTGTTGCCAATAATGCGTTCAGCCTCATCCCTCTCAGTGCGAGCCTCATCCTCGCTGACGTGATTCAATGGGTCTACAACGTAGACAACAGAAATTACAGCGGAGCACGACATCACGCAGAAATGCTCTTGCATCAGTGTCACAAGCTCTAGATCAGCGCTAAACCAGATGAGATTAGTGGTACTTGTTTCTGGGGTCAAAACCCTCTGTCTCCAACGAAAGCAGGAATAGGCTTCGAGAATGCCACTGTCTGTTGCAATTATTTCAAGCTGCGCTGGTCCGTGAACGTATGGACTCATAGGCATATTATAGGCTCCTTGAACAACGATCGTCTCCAACTTCGGTTCTGCTGGAACTAGCATTACGGCATTATATCTATCGTCAGCCCCATAAATAGGTTCTGTCCACGCAACCCGAACCGGCCTGTTATTGACTTTGAAGTACACGTTGGGATGGTTGTTTGTGACAATTCGCTTGATTCTGAGCCAGCCATTGTATCGAATCGACCTGGATATTACTTTCGGACAGTTGCGGGGCTGAAGGCACACCTGTGAATTGACTGTTCCTCGTGGTTTCGCTCTTAGATTAGCAGCAAGTAACCAGAGGCCAAGAACAACAACAACCATCCCCAAGAGTGCTGATATGTTGAATCCTATGCAATGCACCGTCAGGAAGGCCATACAGGCCACACCCAGGGCGCAGTGACGTGACGGAGAATCCATTGGCTTTCGTTCAAATGGAGTTACCATCAAGGAGCTGAGGATAAGATATGACTGTAGTCGCTGGTCAGTTTATTACTGGCAGTTAGATTAGGCTTTTCGTACAAAGCATCCGATGAATATCAGCGTCATGTCTGTCCAAGTAGCTAATTTCGCACATTTCAGTACTAAACATAGTCTGACGAGCAGGAAAACTCATACTTATCTGTGACGTTGTAAAAAGTGATAGCCATACATGTAATACGACCTCATACCATATCAACCAAGCGTAGAGCTCGTGAAGCCACAAAGTTTGTTGCCTACTATGGTGTAATATATGGACAAGAAGGGCATCCGGGGCTACAGTTATCAATAGAGGCAGCATATTGAGAAGCGACAGTTGCCCAGCTCGATAGCTTATACTTTTTAGTGGCAGCTCACCCTTATTTGCCTGCAGTAATGCAACAAGGTTCTCAATTATGATGAAAGATGAAATGAGGAGTCGCGTAATTCTAGGCGGCGCAAACCCAGAGTAATTTCTACTGTCTGACTCTAAAAGTGCGGCGTGATGTGATGCTATAATTTGCTTGCATTGTTCAATCCATGACATCAGTAGTTTTGGAAAGGTCCCCTGGTCCTGGGGAGACTTTCGATCACAGTGAGACCTCTCATTGTTTGGTTGCCTTACTTCCTTCACAGAAAGCTTTCTTCGAGGAATATTGATCTTGTCAACATAAATTCTCAGACGATGTGACCGAGATAATAACAAACCAGCAGCTATATTGATAAATATTATTATAAGCCAAACGAAGGCAAATCTCATCTTGCGTTGACTATCTTCCGGACTTCAACGTCCTTATATACTAATTCCGCCCACCGCAATACTGCCTAGTAGGAGCCCGCGCCTCGAAATAGGTCTCAAATAGATCTCATGTACAGGATCTAAATCGGAGCCTGTGACGCATCATGCCTTGGTTTCTGACGGTTGAACTTTGACATCGGTACCAGTGGAGCTACCATAGAATTGTTGGGTGAAGCAGTTGGGTCGACCAATTCCTGAAATATATGATCAATGACTGAACTCTTAAGTTGCCGACAGAGTAACCCTCGGTTATAGAGGAAAACTGTTGCAGAGATAGTAAATAAGTCTTCATTAAATTCTGCAGGATGGACGTCTAGAGTCAGGACATGAGGGGAGCAGCATTCGCCGAGGCTGACCCTTTCCCGGAAGCCCTCCTCATGTTCATCGATCTGAAGAGGTGGGCTGGGAGTAATGAGTCCAGTCAAGAAGCGCATAATTCTTTCTAACTTCTTGAGAAGGCCATCCGGTGCATATAAAAATAGAGTGACCTGGCGGTCAGGATGAGAGAAGAACTGGATATGTTGAGATTTCATGCTATAGGTAAAGGACTTAAATGCATGGTGCATGCTATATAGTAGTAATAAAGATATCTCGGTTATAATTTCGAGGAGCTTTGGAGCCTTAAGACTAAGTTTCTATATACCACTACGAAGTTTCTCTTTTGCACTCTCTATGTATTTTCCTTGAATCTTATGGAATCTGGCAACATACTCCGTTCCCATTAGGTGCGCAGCTCTGTAACCCCAGTTATATAACCTTTTAGCTTCAAAACCATATTTATACTGTTCCTTGTCATTCTCTTCCCTCTTGAAGCCGACTCTGAATCCCTTACCAGATATTGCTTCGATTGACACGAATGCCAAGGAATCAGGCAACGGCTGTTTATTAATCTTATACCACTTTCGCAGGCGCAATGTGTTGTCCTCGCATGTTTGATTGGTTCCAAGACAAAGAACCTCTTTCAGAGTTGGGGAACGAACTATTGCTTTAGTATCTGTCACAACAACTTTAGGCGCTATCCCAGTAGGACTGAGAATCCTTGTAATAGGCCAGCGCTGGTTATTAAGTATAATCTCCAGTCCCCCTTCCTCCTCGTCTGTTGTATCGGCCTCTGTTGTGTCAGTCTCCGTTGTGTCAGTCTCCGTTGTGTCAGACTCTGTTTTATTGCCCATTCTTACGTTAGAGATATTTCCCCATCTCGTCTGCGTCCGTTTGGATTTATCAACTTTTATTACTGATTTCATGGTAGGCTGATTGGTACCTGGTGAAACATGCTTCCTTGGACGGAGGCGTTTACGGACCGGAGCAGAGTCAGAGTCAGAGTCAGATGTCTCGGGACTCTTTCTTGCATTAACTTCACCTGATAATCTTTTAGAACCTGAATCCCTAAATTCACCGAAGTCCGGTGGTTCGGAGGACCCCCTTTGATTAGTCGGACTGAGGATCTTCTTGTTCATGTTGTTAACCATCTTTTCCATTTTGTCGACCTTCTCCAACTTCTTCAACACGGACTGCATTAGATCTTCAACCTTTGAGGGATTATCTTTCCATAACCAAGGACCACTTTGCTCCCCAAATGCATTCTGACCTTGACTTGACTGGCCGAGACAGGTTCCTACCTCTGGCTGCGCACTCAGTCGAATGCCAGGTGAGTGTCTTGTAAGCGTTCCACTGACTTCGACGCTGGTGGATTTGCTTTGGGAATCTCTGCTCTGTAAGTCTCTTTCCCTCACCAAAGGAAAGGCATATCTGGTCGGTTGAGAACTAGGCTCGATTCCACGCTCTGTTAGCCCAGAAACAGACCTAGGATCATTTGTAAGTGTTTTAGATGGCATTGTGGTATTTCGCCTCTTCAGTGTGCTATTTGCACAGTTTTGAGCATTTGCTGTGTCTATTAGTCCCTTAATGCTGGGGTTCATCCTCAATTCTTGCAAATCCAATTGTGACTGTTTGGTGTGTTTTTTGGCCGGACAAGGTGTTATTGGCGATGGCATGCAAGAATTATGTAAAGACGAGTCGCCTAGTGGTTCTGAGGAATTCTGACAAACGAAGGATGCAAAGCATTCCATAGATGAACTGGAGTCAGATAAAACTGTGATACGTGAGTTAGTGGCTGATATTAGAGAGTCTGGCTGGCTTTGTGGTGCATAGGTCTTACTTTGTCCTTGCTCTCCTGGACTACATTGTATTGCAGTATCACATGAAGAGGGTGATTGCGTGTGCGATCGTGAGCCTTGTGAGCCTTGTGAGCCTCGTGAGCCTCGTGAGCCTCGTGAGCCTCGTGAGCCTCGTGAGCCTCGTGAGGTGACCTTTGAGAGAAACATCTTTTCAGAGTTTTTCGACTGGCTGATCCCTCCAACTTGCATATTTAACCGTCTCCTTGGTGATTTTTCTGAGGTGTGCTGTTGAGTAACCTGGGCCGTTGCTTCTTTCAACTCATTTGTTAGTCGATTTATCTCGGATGTGAGATCAGTGATTTGTCTCTCAAGTAGCTCTTGCTCGTTTTCTACAGCCTTCAGCTGCTCAGAATAAGATTTTGTATCCGCTTGAGATTTGGCTTCTTTATCCTGCAGCATCTTTCTAGTCTCAAGAAGTTTCTTTTGCAATTCTTTTACAACTCTATCCTTATCAGCAATTTGAACATCTTTCCAAGCGGCCTTGTCTGTTTCCCGTTCTCTATCCTTCCCAACTTCGATCAACTTCTCCTGCAGTTGACATTCGCTTGATTGTACTTGTCTGTATTTCTCTTTCAGTGTAGTGACTTCACCTTCGACTTCATTTATCCTGTTCTTCAGGCTATCATTTTGCTCCTTCAGTTTCACTTCGTCCGCTTGCCTTTGAAATATCTGGTCGTCAACATCTTTCTTTTCCGCCAAAACTTGCTTTGTCGTACCAAGCTCCTGCTCAAATCTTAACTTTTCACTAACCTCTTTTTGACATTGTGACTGCGCGTTATTGAGCTGTTCCTCGAGTTCAGAAATCCTTTGAGTTGCATCTTCTAAGTCCTTTGAGAACTTGGCCTCCTTATCTTCAATCTCCCTCCCATCTATCAAGTACCTTTCCTCAGCCTTTGCTAGTCTCTCCCTGAGGTCTTTGGCTTCGTTTGAGCTCCTTTTTAAATATCTTAAAACCTCGTTTACACTGGTGGAAATATCCAGGACATGTCCGGCCCCGACGTCTATGTCTTCAGGGCTGTTGATCTCATTTAATACATTAGACAACTGAGCTTTTAAGTTCTGTTGAATCTCAGCATGATGCCTCTCTTTATCTTCAGCTTCCTTCTTGGCAGTCGTGACACTGCTTTGTAGTATCTTGTTTTCCTTGACTAGCTTTTCTTGTTCTGCAAGTAATCTCACTCTCTCTCTATCGGCGTTGGCAAATTCAGTCTGGAGTTTATTGAACCTTTTACTGTTTGCTTCTCCCGATTTAACTAATTCGTCCTGGAGCTGCTTCATCTTTTCTTCCAGTTCAGTGACCTGCTTAAGACAATTATTGACCTCCTTGTCTTTGTTACTTAATTGCTCCTGGCAACCCTTCATATGGACCTCGCTTTGTGAAGTCATATCGTCGATCTCTTTCTTTTTCTCTCCGAACTCTTTGAGCACAGTATTATGCTTCTGCTCTAAGTCGCGAACCTGTTCGTGACAGACTTGACGTTGCTTCTCTGTCTCATCTAGCTTTCTCCGAAGAGCTTGGATCTCCTCGCCTTTCTTGTTAAGGGCTTCTGCTAGATCTTTCTCTTTCTTCTTTTTGTCCTCCATATTCTTCATGGTCAGCTTTTGCTCTTTATCTTTTCCACTGATCTCAGCCTTTTGATCACGGATCTGTCTCTCAAGTTGGCATATCTTTTGTTCCTGGACTTGAAGCTTTGTACAGTAGTCTATAATATTGAGATCTTTCTGGTGGATTTCAGATTTCTCTTGTTCTCTTGCCTCATCATCCTTCTCTGTCTGTTCCTTCAGAGCATCTGCTTTGGCTTGAATCCTATTTACTTCAGCCTTCAGATACTCATTAGTAGACATAAGAGCTTCCTTTTCCTCTTGTTGCTTTTCTTTAAGCACAGCAAGCTCTTGTTGTCGATTAGAAAACTCGGTCTTCTTTTTCTTTTCTAATCTCTCTAACCTTTCTTGCTCTTGTTGTTTCCTTTCTATCATTAAATCTCTGGTTTTAATGTCTTCTTTATACCTTAGCTCAGCCGCTTTTAAGTCCTTTACTAATCCCTCTGCTATAAGTATCTGTTGCTGTTGGTCATGTTCCGTCTTCCTCCAATATTTTCTCTCATTCTCTAACTTATTTTCCGTTTCGTGGAGGCTTTTTGCATTACTTAATGCCTCTTCACTTGCTTTCTTAAGCCTTCCTATCAATTCCTCTTCGTTAGACTTATCTAAGGCCTCTAAATTCTCTTGTATTTGAAGTTTTGCTTGCTGGTCATCTATAATACTCTTAATTGTATTATCTTTATCTTTAAGTTCTTTTTCGAGGTTATCGATTTTCGCTTTGAGATCAGAGAACTCCTTTATGGACTCGAATGTGTAAGCTTGGTTCCAGCTATCCTTGTGTCCGCCCTCTCCTTTCTGGCCAGCTGCAGCAAATACGCTATGAGATATCTGCTGAACCCATTTCTCTTCCTCTCTAATAAGACCAATATGAGCCATAGCAAAGCCCTTATAAGCACGGAACTTTATATGAGACGTGTCGGACCCAATGGTTTGATTAGACACATCAACGGGCGGGCCATCCGCTGGTGTTCCATTCTTTTTCATTGCGTTTTCCACTCCGTTAACAAGCAAAGGCCATTGCTTCCAGCCTAGCCCTTGATCATCTGTCACAGAAGTTGGGTATATCAAAGAAATTTTTTTGTTTCCTGTTTTAAAACCTTGCAGCAGCTCGTCGCTGATTAAGTCCTTGAGAACGTCTTTTGACAATGTTGGCAACGCATGATACAGGTCCTTAGCCTTCTCCACATCGTCAATTATCTCCGCGAAAAGACCCAATGTATAAAGATGATATGCCTCCATTTTCTTTGCTGCTAGAGATTCTTTCATACGTATTACCAGGTATTCGAGATGAGGCTTCGATTGTAAAATCGCCCCCATATCAACTGAGTTCTCACTCCTTTTCCTTTTGCGAGACGAACGTTGTTCTTGGGTAACAATTGTCACCCCCACTTCTTTGTCTTGGATTACAGAGGCTACCTGTGATATGCTATTTTTACTACCTTCAGTACTTACATTAGTGACCGGATACTGTGGATTGTTAGACTGTGATTCCAGTTCACAGCCACCAACTATTACCGGGCTTTCAGTCTCATGGATGTTATCATCTCTGTCCTGGGTTGCTTTTATCTTTTTGTTTCTCGGAATCTCGGAATCGAGCTCAACTAGTTTCGAGCCTCCTTGATCCGCTGCCTTGTCCGTGGCGCTAGTGTCAGGAGCACCCGTTGCATTGTTATCGCTGCATCCTGCTGCCTTGCTTGATCTTAACTGGTACCGATTTTGAGCCGACAACTGTCCAACAGCCTTTTGTGACTTCTTCCGCATCTCGATTACCAAGCTGGCGTTGAGAGGACAAAGGAGACGGATCTGACTTAAATAGCCGCCACTGACACTCAACGATGGTCCCTATATTTAGAGCGATAGTCCCATGTCATTTTGAGATACTTCTCAAATGCTAAATGTAGCCCTGAATTAACGCATAATAAATTTATCTATATACACTCCAAGATTAAGTTAACCTCTTTCAAACGATCCGCTAACTATCTTGAATTTTGTCATGACCTAACACTCTCAAAATGAATTTGGTATGTAAATTGATTAGGCCCGTGACTTCTTCTTCACCCTACCTGAAGACTTGCATGAGTAGGAAGCAGGCCCAGTGTAACCTACACAACTTCCATGATGTAAAGCCTGACAGTTCTCACAAAAGATAAGCAATACCGGTAGACTCTTTTGGCGACGAGTATTTGGTCGCTTTGGGTCAACCTGATCGCTGCCACAGACACATCTAATTCTTGCCGTCACATTGCTACTTCTCTTCAACTCTTCGGCGGCAGCGATGGCCATAAGACGCTCCAGGGTCATACCACTAGAGTGAACTTTCTGCACTTGAAGAGAAAGGTGTGATGCAAGTTGGTCCGCTAAGCCTTTAAACTGATCCATGACCTCTTCTAACCGGGGGTGGCCGCATTCTCGAGGTGATATATTGTTCGCATTGTTGTCGATGATGCTGGAAATGGTCTTGATCATGTCGCTCATCTGCTCAATTTCCAACGACAATCGGTCAATGCAACTCCCTCCGTAATCCATTCTCGACGTCAACTGCGCTGTTCTCTCCTTCACCGAGGACAGCTCTTGTAGGATTTGCTGCGGGACCTCTCCGTTGATCGTTTTGACGCCTCCCAAAATTTGAGCTAACATGTCCTTCATTAAAAACTCTCGATTCTGACCGTACCACAGATTCATTGTGTTGTAGTAAAGTTGCATCAATCTCTCGTCAGAAGGTTGAAGTTGTATTGGATGCATTTGCTTTGGTAACTGCTGGTTGGCAGCATGAGTGGTCTGGTCCATGCTGCACAGAAATTCGAATGGCACAAGCGAAATAGCAGAAGACAGAAGAATGCTATACCGTTGGATTATCTAATTGATTTTGGCAGTTATCCTACCTCAATCTACGGATAGTGAGGTATAACATATTTATTCAGCAGCGTAATTAATAGCGAGCATTTCAATCTTATCAAACTCTAACAATTAAATTAGAAACAAAGGCAGTAAGACGACTAACATGCGCCTTGTACCACTTAACGCCGAAAATCATGTCCCAGAATGCCAGTGTGTAGGCTATTAGCACTACGTTGTTATTAGTTATGTCTCCACTTATTACAGATGGCTCTGTTATCTTTGGATTGTTGAACTCTGCTTAGGGCCAATCGGTAGCATGAGCTTACCATTCTTGGATTAGCCTTTGATTATGTGACATCGATCCCGCGTTTGTAATTACAAGTCAGGCCCTATTGGCCCCAAAGTTGGACCAGCAACGACTGCGTCTCAAAAGTACCAGAAGCCAAGCGTTTTTGGTCCGAGTTCCGAAATATCTCGGTCGTCCTCATGTGGCTCTTTTGGCCCCCAGAACTCGGCATCGTCTCCGCCGATGGGTATCTCCTCTTCGCCTGGGTCATCGAACTCCGAAGCAGAGCACTGATCATCATCGAACCTGGACGAACGGGAGCGGCGGACCACCGGAATCCAACCCCCTCTAATATGTATGTGCTCTGGTGATTGATCCAATATCATGCATATCGTTTCCGCGCCCTCCAACACTTCATTGGCAAACTTGTGCAACCAATCGTCCCTATCGAAGGATACGCTCCGCCAACCAGTGCCCACTTGTACTGTGGCTACATCTGGTTGTCTCTGATACCCCCGGTAGATGTTAGCCCAAGCAATCTGGTCATGTAGCTCTTGGCTCAGCAAGTCAACAATGCATTGGCGTGGCTGGACCGTGGCGCATGCGCCCAACAACTGAATGGAGCTCTGTAGTCGCAGCCGCTCGTACGAAGTTGCGAGCTGTAAGAGCTGACTGATTACTTTAACTAATTCCTGTAATTTCTTATCTTCTTCCATAATTAAGGACTCGAGAGATCTTTCTCCGCCAAGTAATGTGTCTATTGCGCGAGTTTTTATGATCACAGTGTATAGGCAGTGGCGTGAATACAAATCACATTAGCAAAGGCGCCGGGTGTAAAACATTGTTTTCTCTAAAAATGGACACAACAACTATAACATTTACTAATAACCAATAGCCTGTTCTGCTTCAGTGATAATAAGATAAAACTAGCCAATTAACGTTCATAGCCAACACGTCCATGCCAATGCCAATTCCAACAGTTTCTCGCTATCATCATATAGGGTAGGTAGCTGTATTTCGTTACCATACCCCTCCAGCCGATAAAGACAAGTCAATATTGTTACTGGCTGTGACTCATAATTCCCCACTAGAACTTGCAACTTAGTCAGGATACGACTAAAGCCGCCGCTAAACCCGGGAGGAACTTGATGCACATCGTGCTTAACCAGATGATTGGTGTCGTTTATGCTGTCGTACATCGCCATCAAATCCAAGTAACCTATGTCTCTCATACAGTCGATGCTAGTATGGGCTTCGGCAAGTATGGTCACCCAAATGAAGCTTGAATCCAGTCGAAGATGCATTAAGTCCAGTCGGAGGATAAAAACAGAGTTAAAGTTGTGTGTCGTCAGAATGCTTAGTACTTTATTCCAGCAACAGAGTGTAAGGTTATTGTCTATGTCTCTGTCAAAATAGGGGATCACACGAGTGTCTGGTATTTCTGGAGCCCTATATCCCCCATGCATAACAAGAAAATGGTTGATGCTAAGTGTCATGTCGGATACGAGAGACTGGGCCGAAGCAGCTGAAGTTTGAGCCAAGCACTGAGGGCGAGGCTTTGGGCGACGGGTTGATTTGCCTCGCTGATGAGGGATCGGTGGAAGAGGTTTTTTCCTAGGTGTATCAGGGGTCGAAATAGGCTCGCTTCTGGGTTCCATGGGGCGGTTTCTGCCATTTAGACGAATAAAGGATGGAGGTGGAAAGGTTGATTTGATGCCGACCTGACGGCCCACGCTTGACTGTGAGTCATTGGTGTACAATTTGCGCAGCATGAGTATCGATATAGAGAACAGTTTCGTATTTAGAAAGACATTCTTATAAACCCAACAGATGCGGAGTTCAACAGTGATAGTAGTGTTATCACTATTGCCAGGACGCTTATAGCACCCTAAATAGAATTAGAAGTTGTGGTGACGAAATGCTAATAGTAAGATTAAACTTTAGTAGGGTAATAATAATAGAAAAGAAGCTACAAAGCTGCCTATAAAATATATAAGTATAGGAAACTAAAGGCTCTGTAATTTACAATTATTGCAATTACTAGGCCTATAATCTAGCATATTCTATATAAATGAATACATATTATCCCTACTATTATTATAACACGGTGTCTAACTAAAACTGTTAGAGAACACTGCAAGCATGTGCAATTAATACAGGGTTAGCACTTTCAGATTTGCTGTTAATCTCCAAAGCATATCTCTGCCAGGTAATGTGGCCTTGAGCGCAATATGTTAAGAGAAATAAATATAAGAATTTAAACTTAATGGCTAAGCCATTCAAGGATCTAACAAACACTTCACCCCATGTTTGTGTAACACCGCCGAGTCGAGAACGATGCTAAGGAGCTATTGATATAGCCCCATCCAATCTAAGGCGCCTCTTCCAATGGAAGATTGTCGTCACCATTATTGGAAGACTCATCATAATTACCAGATGACGTAGCAATCTTGGTAGAAGAGGTGCTGACCCGACGACACCTGCGATCATCTGCAAGTCCTTGTCGGCAGCGTTCCAGCCACCGGCGTGGATTCTTTGAAAAAAGGGGTATAATCTCAGGCTTTAGCTCTAAACTAGTAGCCATCATTTTGCTGTCCATTGTCGTCCGAGTTATCCACAGCTGAATGCGTACTGCGTCTTGGTAGCCTGATACCTATTAGCAAGGAAGCTTGGATTTGAGCATATGGAACTGGGGCAGCTGACGGTAATGTCTCCTTATCAACGAAAGGGTATTTCTGAGTAGCGCGTTTCTTTTGATGTTTCTTGAAAGTAGTTTATTCTCTGCTTTCTTTGAATGTGTTGTTCCAGGGGATATTTTATACACCAAATTGCACTGGGAGTCACAACCACGTGAGTCAAGTTTTTAAAATTAGATGCAAAGCACGAGGCGCAGTATCTGAAAGTCTGTGCTTGTTATAGCTCTACATCAAGGCAACTACGCTGAGGCGCCGAAAATAAATGCCCTAACAGGCAACAAGCAGTCTTCCATTTGACCCAGAAGTCCAGCCAGATATAAGATCGAAAGGCCATCGAGCATCAGAATGTATGGAAGCTCTTAATAATACCCCGAGTGGGCCTTGGAGATGAGTGGCAAGCCAGACTAGAGATAGGCCTCATTCAGTCAGGTGGTCAAGAAGGGGAAGCCATCCAGAATAATCTCTTCCCTGGTCTGGAGTGGTAATTCCTCTGCCTACTTGGTAGCACGTTATGAAGTAGTATAAGGCTTTGAGGTGCGTGGCCGAAGACTAGCTCTCCGCTCTGAGGTATGTGACTGTCTGTACCGTTCAGATGGCTTCGATATGCGAGAACTCTTTCGCCGTGGCTTTGGGGGGGTGGCAGAGAACGTCGGGGCCTGTGAAGCGTCCATTGAGTCGGTGGCGCGACTCCGTTCCAAATTCGTGCTGGCTTGTCGGGCGATCTCGACCGCGTTATTTGTTTTGTCGTTTCCATAATTGACTCTAGAGTCTGGCATTGTAGGTAAGACGGCATCGTCCGGTGGCAGAGCTACAGACAGACGGTTGTCCTGGTCCTGGTCCTGCAGCATCGAAGCGGGAACTCCCATGTCAGCGTAAGGGGCCCTGACTTCCGTCGTAGTCTTAAGAGCCAAACCGTGAACGCAACTGTCTAGTGAAAACCCTTCCCTATGGCGTTCGTGCTTCCAGGCATATCCAGGTAAGTCTCCCCAGCTATCATCCCATATGCCTCTTTGCTGCCAGGTATACTTGACTATTTCGAAAGCCGTGGTACCAATGCGGTCAATGGGCTCAGTGGGCTCCCTTTTGTTACTACAGTCAATCGAGGGGCTTAGATTAAAGCCCGTCTGAGCGCATGCCTGGCGCCAATGAACTTTCTGAGCGTTTTCCTCCAAAGCCTTAGAAACCAGCTTACCTATATGATGCAGGAAACGGCATATAGGCCGCGTTGGTTGTTCCAGGCGACCGGATGGGAGATCTAACATATCTCCTGACCAGCTTTCCATGTCATCTCTTTCATGACTCCATCTCCAGGTTGACCCGTCACTCTCTTCCCATGCATCATCCCAAATACCCTCTTCTTTCCAACGGGCTAAAATGATCATCCTCGCTTCCTCATTTATGGATGCGGGATCCAATTGTGGACGATTAACTGGGTGGTCGCTCTTGAGCTTCTCAAGTCGCCCCCTCTCTTCTTCTTGCTCGCTCTTGAACTGTGAGAACGGGAGAGATGGTATGTACTCATTTTGGTCTTCCCACCGCACAACCTTATGCTTTCCACTATCTCTACTACTCTGTGACGAAAATAAGGTTTCTGCGAGAGAACTGAAGGCTGGAAGGGAGCGTCGTGATGAAGGTCTATTGCATCCAATATTCGTGCCAATTGGTCTACTGTTGTGTTTGATAGACATAGCTTCTGTTCTTTATCAAGATGTTGATTTAGCGTCTTGTGTGTGTCGCCCAAATGGATTTCCACTCTGCAACAAAGAGGTACTTCTAGGCGTCTTTCAATGATTAGACAAATGCCATCCACGTGCTTCTGCTTTGGGTACGGACCAGCTAAATGGGTAATCGGTTGTATGTAAGGTGATGCTAAAATGTTAGATTACATCGTGTAATGGGGTGTGTCCAGGAGATACGCATGCATGGTCCTTACAAGTCCGTGCGTTAACGTTTCTACCAATTTCACTCTAATCCAGATGCAGAATTGGTATCTCCATGAAAGCGCGACATTATAAGCAACGACCAACAACCCTGGAAAATTCTTACCGCCTCAATGCTGTCGCCAGTAGATTATTATGTTTAAGTTAAGCAATGCTAAGATTAATACTTTGAGGATATATGTAAGCTGCCTATAGTTATATCTATTCAATGTTTGTTATTATTAACACGGCCTGTCTCACTCAACTAACAAAACCAACGAGGTAATAATACAGTAGCCTGACTACAAAGCCTTCGTTTGAGAAATGTATCACGTTTGACATAATGAGAAGTTACATTATCAGCACGTAAGCAAAT
Organism: Fusarium tupiense; assembly: GCA_013364945.1. Classification (NCBI taxonomy): domain Eukaryota; kingdom Fungi; phylum Ascomycota; class Sordariomycetes; order Hypocreales; family Nectriaceae; genus Fusarium; species Fusarium tupiense. The sequence continues at coordinate 4,854 of JABEEO010000849.1, read as the reverse complement.
ATAAAGAATCTATTTAAATTCACACTGGGATGGATACCTTGTGATGTTGATTTCAGTGACTTGGGAAGGGGCTGACTAGATATCGATATGCCATGGTGTAGACGCCATGGAAAGTCATTTAGAGCTTGCGTTCTAGCAGTCATTCAGGTAGTGGATATTGAGCATCAAATAAGAATAGTATTGTAATATCGATACGGTATTCAATGGATCCGAAGGAGACTGTACTGTATCACAACTCAATATGTGCTGTTCTTCGTCATCTTGTGCCGCTATGTTTATACTGGTTCATGTATTACGCTGAACCTCTAGCTCCTGAAGGGTTAGATGAATCACATGGGCAGAATAGTTGGTACTGGTAGAATGTTCGTCCATGGCGTAGGCTTGTGACCACATGTGATCGTAGGCATGACGATATATGGAGAATATTACATAAGTCTAGCGCTGCAGTTCAATGCCAAACACTAGACAGATACAAATCATCAATTACAGTAATCCTTCACTCGCTAGTTACACAAGGGACCCCGAGCCGGCCCTTGTATGGCGCAGATTAGGGATTACTTAAATTCTAAGAACTTCATGTATCTTAAATAGCGAAAAGGTCGGCCTGGAATCCGACTTCAATCTAGTCTCTCCTGGTCACAAACACAACCCATTCTGTCAATTCACTATGCCGCTGCAATTTAAATTAATGTGTCGAAGTAAGGAATTGTGTGCGCCTATCTATCTTACGCCTCAACAAGTAACGGATTCAGCATTAAACAAACTCAAGGCATTAGAAGCTCTCACACTGTCTCCGCAATGGGTTGAAAACTCTACAATATTCTTAAAAAGGGACGGTTCTTTCTCTCATGAATTTTCTAAAAGAGGGAGCCTACAAGCACATCTACAGACTGCATTTCTTTCTATTGCCCGTCTCATTTCCCTACCAGGCCAAAAAGACTCGCCAGAAGAACAGATACTAAAAAATGCTCGTCGTCACCTTCTAGTGTCAATTCTTGCACATAAGTGGCTCTGGAGAAGGCCTAAGGTATTAGACAACCAAGGAAACTTAGTCCCTTTTGAAAGAAGAAAGGTCATTGCTCCACAAGATATCCTTGATTTCTTTGACAAGGTTCGGGCTCATAAAGCAAGCTATACAGACGAAGAAGTACGAGAACTGCTTCTTAACGCCCAGGAAGTGCCTCTAAACTTGGAGAATTCGAAGTGGAATATAACTGGGCTTTATGCATGTTTGAGGTGGGATAATTTGCACAACCTACGTCGTGTCGGAGGCCCGTGGTGCTCGTGCAGGATGGAGAAGGATTATTACCTCCCACCTTATTGCAACGGTTCCCCAGCGAAAGAGCCATATCTTGAACTAACGCACCGGATTGGACGTTGGCTCCTTCGTGGGAACAATGGCAGGGGCAGAGCAGCTCACAAGGCAGAGATGACTAAGGCTGGATACTCAGAGAAAGACTACCAGTAGTACCAAAGTTGCGTTGCACAAAAGGCACACGGCTTTGCGGGTTAGCGGGGCGACTCGTCTGAACTTGCTGGAAGAAGTTATATTGAGTTTTCAAACACATCCATGGAACAGTCAGATCACGTGCAGCGCAAGGCAGTTTGAGCATTACTACAGAGTTGTAATTGAGACTATAAATAAAGCCGATGAACTGCTTACAGTAACCCGTTACGACAGATCGAGATAAAGCGCGCAGGTTACCACGAGCCTTGGCCAGAAGACCTGATTAATAGACAATGGAAGATTAGAGCTTCTGAGCTTTCAGCTCCGAAGTACATATTTGATAATACCGAAGTGAACATTCCCCGTACATTTAAAGACTGTTCCGTGCTGCCATCGGTTAGGTAGCTTTCGAGAGGTTGACAAGCAGTTCGATGTCCTCCAGTGGAACATCACGTTGCCAGGGGCTATTGGAATACGCTTGTTGGGAGGATAGCATTGATTGAGGTGTGCTATCTTGTCTCGATTGGTGCGGCCTTTGAGTGCTGATCATTGACTGTATACTCATCTTCCCGTCACCTGAGCCATCCTTGGGCTCGCAGGCGCTGAGAGGCCCTGCTTTGAAAGCATATCGACTCTTATTTTCCACAATTCCCTGTCTGGGACAAAAAGAACTGTTTGAATCAAACCTCGAGTCCTGTTCAGCCCAAGCAGAGAAGAATGCTTGGTTGTGTGTCCGCTGTTGCTGTTGCGAATGCATCCGGGCATGATCCAGTAGAGAATCCTTGTGCTGTATGTGATCAGCCCCATAACCAATGGATGTTATTGCTGAGGAGCCCAGTGATTTTCCGGTCTGGATCCTCTGGACCACAGGTTCGAGGGTTCCCTGTGTCGTGGCGTTGGTTTCTTCCGTGTTGATCAGACCCCTCAATTTGTACCAGTCTTCAATGGTCTTAGCAATGATTTTTGCCGGCTCCTCCAGAGATTTAGAGAAAGTCTCTAGCCCATTTCTCTCCAGGCGAGACATGTATGCGTCAAAATTGAGGGCTGCGGATGGCCTCTGTAACCTTGGTCTGGTCAAAAGACAATTTATAGTGTAGACATCTGGGATACTTACTCTACCCGCTTGAATCTGTCGTAGAACAATGATCCAAGTCCAAATTTCTCTCCAATGCGGTAATAAGCCTCACCTTCTCTAACCCAGTATATGTTCCTTCGTTTTGGCAATGAGTCATTAGCATTGTGAAAAATTTCATCAAATCTGGCCTTCTGGCTGAAAGGGCAGTTCTTTCTGGATATAAAGAGCTGTCGAAGAATAAATCGTAGTATTTCAACCTCTCCCCGTCGCCCTGCTAGCTGTAGAACACATTTACCTATGCTTTCGGTGACTTTAAGTCCTGAGAACTCAGTATCAAGAAACGAAAGGGGCGAAAGGGCCAAGTGTAGAGCCTTTCGGTAGAGTTGGGCGGAGGCCTGAAGGGTATCCGGTTTGGTGTTCTGCGTGATATCCCTCTGATGACGGAAGCTATGTGTGGAGTCGACAGACACATCGGGTGGTATCGTGATCTCTGTTGACTGGTCACTATGAAGAGTCGTATGCGACCATGCATGGATGAAAGGTTCTCGCATAGCATAAATTGTAGGTGCGTGAGTGTTTTTTTTCGATGCAGCTGCATGGCTATTCGGCGAATTCTGTTTGCACAGTTGATCAATAAACAGTTTGACCTTCTGAGGTGTGAGCTGGATACCCGGTACAATACAAAGAGATCATACATCTTCTTGTTGACTATCAGTCAACGTGATCGAGTTTGTGGTATATAAATACAAAAGGGTTTCGAGCCGAGAAGTAATCTCAGGGTCTGCCATGGCTTCCGCATATGCAGCTGCAGATTAGAGTTGCCAATGAAGCCACTCGATGTATTGTGTAGATCAGGGCCTTTCTTTAAACCTCTCTGTCACTGATGATGGACTCGCGGTGACAAGGGAAGGTGCACATTGTAGCCATCACTGTTTACCTAGACAACAGGGTATAAGTAACGCGCCAATGTTACATTACAGGTAATGTCAACAATGGAGCGTAATAATGGAGGGTAGCAATGGAGAAAGGATATCCTCCGTAGTAACTTAAACATACATTTGGTGACTTTATTGTTATATGGACACTGAGGTGGGCGGTCCAATATTACACCAGTGTGGGGCAAATTATATGGCATGAAAGGGCACCCTTATCTGCTGTATCGATTACAGCGCTTGAGACCAATTTACCAGGCCCCAACCAGATTCTAGGCCAAAATTCAGCCTCAAAGTTCCTCGAGGTTGCATAATTGCAGCCACGTCTTTTTATATATGACCCTATGCTAATTCAAATTCGGCTTTCATGTTTTCTTTTACCTCCTCAAAATACATGTTAAAATTGAGTTTATGTCCTCAAAATTACCAATTCAGTTGATGTAACTCATGACGGCGTTGCCCTGTCACTAGAGGCTTGGATCACAACATGGAACCTCTCCTACCTCCTTCGAAATCTCTATCAATGACTTTCGAGAGACAACCTCCGTTGAACCCGGGAATTAAAAATCAATTAATCTCCCCAGCCTCACATCATACTAGCCGCATAGACTTCTCGGGAGATCGCGACTATCCCATCCCTTTCGAGCATGCCCAGGCCATCCATTCGCGAGGTCGAGTCACCAGGGGCGTGATCATTGACTCTCCGGGCCTCGAGCAGTGCTGTTTATGGAAACCAAAAATGGCATGCCCCCCTCATGATGATGATGATCAAGCAACATGCAAGCAAGACAAGATTACCAACTCTCTTCCTGTTCTTATCCCCCCACCAAATTTTGAACGAAAGAGACCCATGATCCAGCTATCTAAAGGCTGCAGGCTACGGCCTCCTTATTTAGGGCGCCCTAGGTCGTGGCCAAGACGAGTCTGTCGACTTTCAAAATGTCCAGAGCCCGGAATGATCATAGGGAGATCTAATTGGGGGGACGGAAAGCGCCATAATTGCCACGGCTTTGTAAATATAAAGACTCTAAAGCAGAAGTAGGCGAAGTTAGAAAGGGTGCTATTTATGAATTTATTTATGTTCTATTGATAATACTTTACTGATTGTGTATATGAGTTATATAAAACTAGAAATGTGCCTACAGGTTGATTTACAATAAAGGTCTGCTAATGGGTATTTTACAGCTATCTCGCGCTCTAGTTTGTCTTTTAAACTATCTCCATTAACCTTTTATTATATTTATAGACCTCTCTCTTAATCTATTATATAACTGCACGGAGTTTAGCTAGTAAATGCCTTAGTTAGTATATAATAATACCTTTAATATATATATTAATAGTAAATAAGTAGTAAATAAATAGTAATAAAAAGTCTTTATTTTATTATTTAAAGCTATAAG
>JABEEO010000848.1:0-12307 GCA_013364945.1 Fusarium tupiense | reverse complement strand
TCACTATGCTATTTACTAAATTCTGTGAACAGCAGTACAAAGTTCTGGAGATCATCTATTCCTCGCTATGTAAGCATCAAGATACCAACCCTTGATTCCAACGCTTCTGGTGAATCGAAACGCTCAAAGCTCATCTCTAGCACCAATCCCTCACATCCAGGATTGTCCTTTATCCGACTACCAATTGATGAGTTCCAGTTAGAAGGGCCTCAAGGAACACACTTCTGTCTTGTCTACAAACCCATGAGGGAGACTCTCTATCATTGGCAACGCCGACTACCAGGAGAGAGGCTTCCTTTGCCACTATTCAAGTCTTATGCATTTATTATCCTCCAAGCCTTGGACTATTTACATACCGAATGTCACTTGGTCCATACAGGTAAACGCTCAGACTACCCCGCGGGTACTGTTACTAACTTCATTCCCGAAAGATATCAAGGACGATAATATCCTGGTGACGATTGAAGACGATTCCGTGTTGGCCGATTTCGTCAAGAATCTGGCCATAAATCCTCAACCTAGGCATTTACGAACTGATGATGGCCGTGTCGTCTATCTCTCCCAAGATGATTTTGGTCCATTGCGAGGGAACATGGTTTTACCAGCTCTGGCTGATTTCAATCAGAGCTTTCCAGGGCTAGATGGCAATAAAGGCCATCTATCTCCCATCCAGTCTCACCGCTACCGTGCCCCAGAAGTGCTTCTTGGATGTCCATGGTCATATAGCGTCGACATCTGGAACTTTGGCCTCGTTGTAAGTAACTTTCACACACCATTCCAAAGGAACATCAGATTAATGATTGGACACAACTAGATGTGGAACTTGTTAGAGAACACTAGCCTATTTGAGAATATCGTTGACGAGGACGGTGATTACGATGCGCACATCCATCTAGCCCAGCTCGTTTCTCTATTGGGAGAGCCCCCTGAGGCGTTGGTCAACAGGGAGCGTGTCTATCGCAACCTAAAACTTGGCCGAACAATAGAAAGTCCAATGGGAAAGGGCTGTGAGACCATGAACGAGTATTGGGGAGGGCCCTTCTTTGATGAGAATGGTAAGTTCAGTGATGATTTGATCCGACCTGAATGGCCAAGGCTGACCTTTCAACCTTTTTACTGCGACAGGCCAAGTAATGCGTAAAGATCTTACGGTACAACCACGAAAACTGGAGGATACTATCACAGAACTAGTAGGGGATGAGAAATATGTGTTTCTAGACTTTGCTTCATCTATGCTCCAATGGCTGCCGGAGAAAAGGAAGACGGCGAAGGAGCTGTTGCAGCATAGGTTCTTCGACTCACTGGAAAAGGAGCGGGAACGGTATTTCCAGAGTCATGCCTGACTATGGACTGCTGATAGAGACAATACTGTACATAGTTTTGACAAATAAGTCCTCTCGAAGCTGTCCCTCATACCCTCTAGCCCCCCACGTTTGCGTACTACACTATACATTCTGAGTACCGCATTGCCCTACATGATCAAATCAAACACGTCCGTCACATGGAAACACCACTCGCAATCAGTCTCCGAGTGCAGCCCTCTCATAACCTCTTTGGCGACCTTCTCAGAGGACAAATTCCGTCCGTAGTGCCACCATCCAGTTGACTGACTCGAGACGCCCTCTTCCTCGCCGTTATACATTAGCTCGTCATCTCCCTCCCACCCATTCATCAAGGTTCGTCCATGGATCATGGCATCCTTCAATCCCCCAAGACCTCCGATCATGAGTACATCCTCGCGCGAATCATTGTAGATGCCGTTGCCTCTGAATAGCGCATCGTGTCGTATCCAGTCTTCTGCTGGGTCTACTAGGATGGGGTCCATAGGCCCGAAGCCAACTTGGTACAGTGAAATAAATCCATCGTTACCTCGTGCAGCTTGAGATTCTAGGTAGGCGGTGAAACCAGGATCTCTATCGACTTTCCATGTGTAATCATCGTGGTGTCCTTTGCAGTCGTGGTGGGAGCAAAGTGACCATGTGTCGCAGCTGATCTTGTGGAAGGTGTGGAACCGGCGCAGGGCCATATTCCATACGTGCACGGCTTTCTGGGGACAGGTTCGTTTTGCAGTTGTTTGTACTCTGCTGGCATCGCATTGGATGCAGATTCCACTGAGTTTGGGGAAGGGGGCATAGGCCTCTACAAGGTCGAGCTTCTCCAGATATGCAGATGGGTCGCGATATTCGACGTATCCTAGGATTTGATTTCGCAATTCGGGAGGCAGACGATAACGAGTGACCTCGTCGAAGGCCTGGTGTTGTTGTTGTCCGATATGCGCCTCAGACTTTTGCCTGGCATCCAGACAAAATTGGCGTGATCTGCGAAATATTTCAATCCCATGCCCGACGCTCCGGGGAGGAATATTATCGGTCAACAAGCTATATTCTAGCCATGCATAAATGGGACCGTCAGAACCCTCCGACTTCCAATTGCAGTCCCAGTGATCTTGCTCGCCACAGTCCCATCGAGGCATCTTTCCAGTATAAGGAAAATACTCTTTAGACTCTGTTGGATCGTTGTACCAGTATTCCTTTGGTCGAATACCGCCAAGATCCTTTTGTTCTTGTGGTGAAAGTGCTCCAACCGTCGCACGGAAAGATGGGCGGTCAAAGTCCGTGTACACCCAGTCGAAACGCTCGCGATTTGCACTGAGCGCCCAGATCTCCTTCAGTGGCTCCAGTAGAGCATCATCAAGATCAGCGATGAACTCGTACAAGGGTTTTGTTTCTCTAGCCAGGTAATTTTCTTTGAAATCGAGTTTGACTGGAGCCTGACAGAAGCCCCATCCAACGCAGAGGTACATTCTTGCTGCAACAAACTCTCCAGACGAAGGGAGTTGACGAAGCGCCTCGATAGGGCGAAAGAAAGTACGCCAAGCAGCGAAGGCAATCTTTTCACTGATGTTCGGATCATTTGGGGAGTTAGAGCTGATGTATTCGGCGCAAAGGTCGACCAAATCAGCGATGTTGTCATAGAGTTGATTAACGAGTTTCTTGACTTCCTGGGTCATGTCTTCTGTTTCTTCTGTTCGCCGAGCTAGACTGTTGATGCGCCTAGTCAAGCGGTGGTTTTGGCGCTGAATACCGTCGACTTGGTAGGCGAAGGAGTCGTCATTCATCATTGCGACGTCACGGTGCTCTGTACCTACTAGGTAGTTTTGAAAGAGATGAAAGTTGGTGCAAAAGAGGACTGAGATTTAGGAAGTCTCTTCGTCCCTTAGGATAGTAGGTACTAGTGTGGTCAGTGGTTGGTAACGAGGTCACACAAGAAGCATGTTCTGATTCACAGTGGTTACCCGCAGCACTGTCTATCGGCTGCACGCACTCATTTCCCCCTTTACGTCTTTAGATTGGTTAAGAAAACATGTAGCGGGCCACTGAGTAAGTATTTAATGTTTGTTCCAGTGTTGGGTCAACTTTTACTGCCGTCAAGCAGACTTGTTCAGGGAACAAAGCGGGCAACAGCAATCCACCTACCGTTGCAATGACTGATGTGTTACTGAGAACCTATATAGGCTGACAAGCCACACTACAAGACTCTCGTGAATAGCGTTGCTATCGGCTGCCTGAGTCAACTGTGGGAGGCCATTTCGAGTACAAGTCTCGTCAGTTTCAAGAGACAATTGCGCGCCGAAAAATAAGATTACCGTGATAAGTAGTGAGTGCGCGGCATGTCCCTTTCTGTTGTGAACCAGATGCGTTGTTTGCAGTTGCATCTTGTTGCTAAGAGCGCATACCAGCACAGAGAACTTAGCTGTGAACACACTCGACTTTCAATTTTATATTCTACTAGACGACTACAAAGAAAATAGATAGAAGTAACTTGTAGACGTGAGTTTTCACATCACGGCAGCCTTACTGACGTTGTATCACGCTTGCCCACCCCTTTTTGTTAGTCGTACAGACTTGAGACTTCGCAAATGGCCATTCTTCGCTGATTTACAAGACTCTAACATTTCAATTCAACCGCAAATATTACTTAATTACAAACTCTTACATTCCCAACCCCAGATCCATTACATCTCTAGCTTTCCGTCCTTTGCAAGTAGTAGTCGGTACTCTTCAACCACTCGTTCGAGTGAGTTCGGTAAGTCTAATAGCTCGATGCGCCTTCTAGGCTAAGCTCGCGTCTTCCAACTTCTCGGGTCTTTTTAGCTAGACGAAACCTAGAATAACAGTATCAAATGTTAGTCAACCTTGTCTTAACACACGTTTCCTATAGATACGACTTACAGAACTTCAAATCTTCTCCAATGTGACAAGCAAGTTATGACAGGAATATAACCTGGCATTCAACTGCAAGAGGCTACACTCGGGGTGCCAGAGAACTCAAGACTTAACAGAAAGTGCTAAATAAACTTAGTAAAGAATCTCCCAAACTTGTACTCACTTACCTAAATTTTATCATTTAGGGTTAAGATCCTAAGTCTTCTTTCGTCCCTTGGGCTCGATGTTTTTGGAGCGAATGGTCTCCTGAAAATAGGTGGAGGGAGCAACTTCCCCGTCAAATAGTTCCTTGCCGGGACACCACTCGCATCGTCCAGGCCACGAGTGGAGGTCTATGATCGCCAACTCTGCGGCTCTCTGCACAAGCAAGTTCCGGCCAACAGCCCACTTGGCGGTTCTCATGGTCATAGCCTTTCCAGCTTCTTGACGGTCTTCATCGTGCCCTTCACTCCATGCCTTCAGCAGCACTCTTCCGTGGAGCATGCTGTCTACCAGGCCACCCAGGCCACCTGCCGCCATCCAGTCTCTATGGGTTTCAGAGGAGGTCACGGATCTATCATCAAGCTGTTTATATCGAATCTCATCCTCCGCTTTTTTGAGGTAAATGTGCTGAACGGGGCCAAAGCCAACTTGATCCAGGGATATGAACTCATCATTGCCTCGAGCAGCTTCCTTTTCAATGAACAGAGTGAAGTCCGGATCTCTGAGAACAGCCCAGCTGTGATCGCTGCCGTCGTGGTGACCCTTGCAATCACTACCGTGACTACATAGAGACCACTGGTTGAAAGAATTCTTATGAAAGCTGTGGAAGCGCCGCAACGCGAGGTTCCAGATGTGTAGCCCTGTCTGAGGGCACGTGCGCTTGATGGCCGAGGTCTCATCCAAATGCTCGCATTCGAGGCATCTCTCACCGACTGTAGGGAATGGAGTGTAAGTTGCGCCAATGTCGAGTTTCTTGAGGTAAGGGAATGGCTCGCAGTCAGTGAGATAAGATGAAATCTCCTTGTGAATCTCTCGCGGGATGCGGTGGCGGAGTAAAATCGTGTTCAGAAGTTCTTGTCGTTGAAGACCGAGATTTCCTTCCACAATCTGCTGTGCGTCCAGGCAAAACTGCCAAGATCGGCGGAAGACACAAACCCAATCGTTTATTTCGTCTATTGAATCTCCTCTGTCGTTCATAAGGTCAATCGTGTGACAAAGGACGCCTGTGATCGGTTTATCGTTTCCTTCCAACCGGCGCATCGGGCAAAGATTAGGAATTCGGTGTTCTGTGAAGACCCAGTCAAAGGACTCAGTCTGTCCGCTACAGATCCATATCTTGCGCAGGGCGCCAAGGAGAACATCATCAGCCTCTGTGCAAAGCTCATGTAGTTCGGCAAGGTTCTCATCCGTTTTGAGCATATCATCATCATCCGTTGTGTCGACTTCATACTATCTGGAGACATTAGGGCATCTGATGAGTTCTGCGCCGAGAGATAAACACATCCTGGCGCCTGCAAAGTCGGTACCAGGCAGTTTCAGGATAGCCTTGATGGTGTTCAGGAGACCTCGCCATACGTCGTAGAAATAAGCTTCTTTGTGTTGCCCGTACTTGGGAAAGACATCACCGTATCTGGCGATATTCCTGTAGATCCTGTCAAGAATGTGTTGCAGCTGGGCCTTGTCGTTGCGCTGGGCCTTGTTGTCGTGCTGTTTCTCTGCTGCAAGCTCTTCGATGAGATCCATGATCTGTTGATTCTCATCAAAGACTGCCCGTACGGCGGGGGGCGGAGCCTCTTCGCGTCCCATGTTTTTGAAAGCTGCAAGTTGAAAATTTGACGATGTTGTGGAATGACTCTGGCACCGAACTTTTATTTTTCTCAGGCCCGAGCTCACGCACGATATTTCCCCCAGCGTGGGGTCACGTGGTATGATCACGGTCTAGATGAGCTACCGTAAGGAGGGGAGTGAGGCCCTGATTAATAAAATACTTAGGTGGACTTAGGGTGACTTTAGGATAACCTGTCGCAGCATAGGATAAACTTGAGGCGATTTTGTGATAACTTATAGTAGTGTAGGATAAACTTCGATAAACTTAAAGGTGACTTTAGGATAACTTATGTTAGTCTAGGATAAACTGAGGTAAACCCTTTGCTTGGAGTTGTCCTTGGCCCCTGACATACGGAGGAGTCATGGTCTCGAGTCTTTCGAGTAAGACACCAGCACGAAAATGTGATGCAGCAGTACTCCGTACAACAAAACAAGAGCAAGCATATTACGGAGTACAAGTTCTGCCAAGGAATGTCGTCTGGGTCGTCTAAGGAGGCCCACTGCACTAACGCCTTACAAGATGACGATGTGCACAGTCAATGCGGGCCTATTCGCTACAGCAAACAATCCTCAGAGCCTCAAGTCAAGGAGCAAATGCATAACAAAGAAAGGGTATAGTAGATTGGTACGTAGTTGGGCAGTTATAATGAATTCGTGAATCCATTGAGTACAAACAGAACAGTATTGGATGATGATGGATGGTACCTATAGTGGACCTCCCCTTGGGTGACAGACAGTCTAGTACCTGACTAGCAAACAGCTTTAAAAACGCCTCCAATGATCGTACAGAATAGAAAAACGCCGAGCCAATGTCAAAGCAGAGCTAGAAAATAGTGTTGTTGTAGTGGTTGCATCACTACTGTCGTGGTGGACGTACGTCCAAGTGCCATGTGGGCAGGTATTATTCGTCCATGACCATTCACTGCTTAGAAGGAGAGCACTTCCATAATATCGCCCATTGGGCTCGCTTCTCGCTGCGGTCGACCGAATACAAGCGGTGCCAGTGTATCAGCGCCCGAATCCTCCGCCTCGAGGCTCAGTGTAGAATTACTCGATATCGATCGCGATGGAGAAATAGTCTTGTGCGAAGACGACGGCGGTGGAGCTGGCGCAAGATACGCTGAGAGCAGAGCATCTAGATCCGGTCCGCTCGAAAGTGTTGGTAGTACAGGGCGACTAATTCGTCTGTAATGCTTCGTCGTCGGCGCCGCTGTCTTCGGACGCGCAATCGGTGCAGAGACAGCTCGTTTGCTCGGCGTGCGCGTGAACAATCGAGGAAGTTGCTTAAACGACTTTCGAATCGACGATGATCGCGCAGGTGCAGTCTTGGTCTTGGTCACGCCCGTGGTGGGATGCTCGAAGAAGTCGATGCCGTGGGAGACGGGAATGTTGCTCGAGACGGTATTGTTGAAGTCTTCAAGGAGAGTGTGAATCTGGGCCTCGTCGAGACCGTCCACCAGCTCGAAGAGCTGGTCTACCGACCCGCGGCGGTTGAGCTGAGGCGAATGGGCTGCCATCCTGTAGAGAAGGCAACGCTCTCTCTCATTGAGGAAAAAAAAGAGAGTGAGTGGGGGAGAGGTGAACGATTGGTCAAAGCTACAGGGCGAGGGAAGACATATTGTAAGGAGTCAATGGCGTGCGGGTCCTGGACATGGATGTTTCAGTTGAAATTAAATGAGCCTACAACGGGTTAGGCCAAATACCACTCTCTAGGGGGATCTTCCGATACCTCATCAAAACAGATGAATCTTAAATGTTTGCGACAGAATTATATGCAATTGGTAAAACAATGCCATGAGACTATTGTTTGCGGTCCGTGTCATGCGCCTTGTTGGAATGCATAAGGCTGCTGAGGGCATTCGCGCTGACGGGGAGATGCGTGTCACAGGGTCAATTCTGGCGCATTCAGGCACCAAGCCGAGTCGCTATTTTTAGCGAGACTTTTATGCTGGGTTTGTTTACTCGGTCTCGTCACATCGTCTGTTGTACAAACTCAATATTGGCATTATACGAGCCAGATTGCTTGAGGCCTCTTGCTCCAGCAGATAAGCCATTTGCTTCCTACAGGCTCATCTCGTACTCGGAGTTCACGGTAGCCCAGCAAACGCCGTCGCATCTCTTACAGATTCTTAATGAATTAAATTACCAGGTTTAAATTAATTACGCCAACGGCCGTCATTCAATTCTCAATTCCAAGTGTTTCAAGCATGACGGTTATGTGACGAGAGAGAGAGGCTGACTCCAAAGAACAAAGTCAGAAGGTCTTGCATCCATCACCTTGACTTGTTGGACAAATCAATCTCACCACACCAGTCTCAGGCTTTGTTACACGAAAGAGATCGGCTGATTGTCATTCCATATTCCAATCAACAATCAAGTCGGACTGTGCATGCCTGGACCTCTGTCCGCTTACAAACATTTGCGGTTTCAGGGTGTTGTGACGTTCATTCCCGACATTGACACTTGTTGATATCTCCATCACAAATGTGACAAATTCTAGTACGGAGCTCGAGTACACGATGGACGGTGCGGCAGCCCTTGGACATACTCCGTACATCTATTCTTTCTTCTGCTCTCTTCCTTTTTCATCCTTAAACCCTGCAGGGTCATGTTGGTCTCAGGCCGCTATCTTAATAGGAACCATAAGTCAGTGAAGAAGATTATATATCCAATGTTTCCAAGACTTTCTCGATCCATAGCCACAGTCTCTTGTCCGCAACAAAGTTGGAATTTATTTCGTGCATCATTGTAAGTTTCCTTGCAACTACGACTTCGACAGAGACATTCGTTTGGCCATTATCATCACCTTTCGGTGTTGGCTCGTCTTCTTCCTCTTCAGACTCGCCTTGGCATAACTTAGCAAATTGAGCTTGGCCAGCCTCTTGCATCCTCCTCTCATGGAAGAGTTGAGAAATATTGTCTGCATTCTCACTGTACACAAGATCAAACAACGACTTGAAGAGAGTATAGTCTTGTGTGGAAAGCATTCGAACCAGTCGCAAGAAATACCACATCTTGTCAGCTCTCTCCCATTTCTGGGGTCCCAGAACTTGGCCCCGGTTGCTAAATCCTGACCTGAACGCTGTCACGAGGGATGGATTTGGCGGTGACAGTGAGCCGTTGAGTCCTGGGGTTGAGAGCAACTCTGCTAGAGGGCTCATTGACGCTGAACTCCAGTCGATTATACATGTGATGTTAAAGTCCTCTTCAATAAAGATATTGCCTAGGTGAAGGTCTGGGTGACAGAGCACAAATCTTCCTTCTGCTGAGGCAAAGTGAGGGATCATTTCGTTTAAGAACTGACCGGCAATGCAGAAGTCAAGTCGGTTCTTGTTGCCCTCAACCTTGTCACCAATAGAACAGAAATTTTGCCATCTTTCTACGGCCTTGCGATAGCTTGCCCAATTCGGATATTCGAAAGGATCGGGGATTGGAGCGAAGAAACTGTGGGGAGTAAGTGAAAGCTCCTCCGCATGAGCCTTGAAAGCCGAAATCAGGGATCGAAAATATTGGCTCTCTTGGTCAAAGGGACCTCGATCTATGCCTTCTAGCTCATCTCTATGTTGCCACAGGAGAGAGGGACTGAGGCATTCACCAACGCAATAGTTGCCGTTACTGTCTTGGAATAGCGAGCCAATCTTGTCGAAATGGATATCCAAGAGTTGTGAGATGATGGTTCCTAACTGCGCCATTACCTTTTCTCGATCTCGGTGCGTCATGGGTAGAAGTGGGCGTCTGCTTGGATAACCTTGTATTCGAGACAGCTCAATCCAGTCATAATCCGACAAGGGACGGCCACTAGCTTTGCTCATGAGGATGTATGGCACTCCGATGTCATTTCTGCCGTCTCCGCTGTTGGGCCATATCAGGATCTCGTATTGTTCTATCATTGTGCTTATTCTGGAGTAGCCAAACGTACCTGAATGAAAAGACTTCTGGTACCGGTATCGAACCCAGGCCTCTCAGATACTTCAGAGTCAAAGCCTCGCTGATGAGTAATTTGGACGCAGATTCCTCAGTGATGATAGCGCTCAGTCCACGACGAGGCGACCTGAAGACCCATTCAACACCATCCTCGAAAGCGATGAAAATGACCCAGTGGGTACTACCAGCTCTAGGTCTTGTGGACATATCAATGGTGCATGATTGGCCTCGAAGTCTTGCGGCAAGAGAAATAAGAGCATCAAGATCAAAATTGGCATATGCAAAGACTTTTAGTCGCTTGGCTGTGGTAGACATGATGCTGTAGGCCATGGCTCAAACTGAAGTTCAGTCACGAGAGGTGTGAAAATCATACACCTACGTTAGATCGGATCAGATAAAATCCGGCGCCTTCAATTGGTGAACCAAAACCATGCTTGATATGCTGTTGGTCGATGTCCAAAGCTTCAGCGAACCCTACTCTGTCGGTTGTTTCCATTGACTTGAACGCCAGCCAACCCTCGAATGGCGTATCGCTCCCGTTGAGCCTCTGCGATTAGTTCGGAAACTAACTGAACACTACCAGATATAGTTTTGCATATAGCGATAGACATATACGTTCTACGATAACATACCGGTAACATTATGCGGGCTTCCTATTTAGGCTGTTCCAACTTTCACTGCCGAAGGATTCAAGACGCCAAGGATCAGAACGCCAGCCACGCCAAGACCACTGCATAGCCACTGAAACTAAGCCCATTTGATGACGTTCAAATCTACAGTCAATTCTCACAACCCAACAATCACCTTTTTACTCTCATCACCTCACGATCAACATGGACGTCAATGACACGAAACTCAGAGGTCTCAAGGCATGCACAGTCTGTGCTAGTGCAAAGGTCAGGTGCGATATGGTCCTGGGGCAGAAACGGTGTACAAGGTGAGTTACCCAATATTGGAGCTGGTGATAGAGCTAATATTGTTGGCATAGATGTGAGAGATTGAATAAGGAGTGCATTTCTCAGCCGAGAGGGAGTCATAGTCGGAGGAGTCACTCGAAAGGCGGCGCTTATGCTCGAGAGTCTGTATACTCGATCCTGCGAACTCGCAGTTGACTGACTTTACTAGTGATCTTCTAAGACTAGAATCCAAGTTCGATTCAGTCGCAAACCTCCTATCATCCTCATCAACAACCACTCTGCCCTCAATCACAATAGCAACTCATCCCCGAAAGGCCTCATCAGCTACAAGTTCAACTTCACAAACGCCACCAGAAGCCCAACCCCCCATCCACGCACTGTTCTCCTTCCCGTTATCGTCTACCTCTCACCGTCTAGCTTACAAAATGCTGGAAACCTATCGTCAAGAAATGATGCCGCTTTTTCCCTTCGTGTGGATAGGTTTGGATGAAACTCCCGAGAAGTTGTTCCAAGAACGGCCGATGCTGTACATGGCCATCATGGTGGTTACATGCCAGGAGAATATTGAAATCCAGCAGGAACTCGCGCAGAAGTATCGAGAGGAGATCGGGCGGAGAATATGGACGCTTACGGAGAAGAATCTTCAGCTCCTTCAAGGTATCTTAGTTTTCCTCGCTTGGTATGTCTTTTGTTCGGAGCAAGCACTTGCACATGCTGACATCTGAAGGTACCAAACTCATTGGGTGCTTGGTCTCCAACTCAGCAATCTCATGTACATGGCCATGTCACTAGTCACAGAGCTTGGCCTCGACAAAGAACCTTCTTCAGGCACCAGGACTGCACCGGGCGTTTTGACTGAAATTACCAAGAAGCAAGAACCTCAGCCCGTGAGAACAAGTGACGAGAGGAGATGCCACTTGGGAGCTTTTTGGTTGAATTCCTTGTAAGCGAGAGCCACGATATATTTTCGAATATGCTAACTAATATGATTTAGACTGAGAATTTGTGTCAAAGATATTGTACCGATGCCCTCACGACCCTCCATCAACAACAGCTGCTCGATTCTTGAAACAGGATTGGAATCTCCCTGGGACACATATCTTACTCAACTAGTGAGGATACAACTCGTCGCTAGTTCGATTAGTGTAACGCTGTACCAGGATTTGGAAAGAAACGAGACACAGATTTCGCATACGCTTTTCCTGGCGACGTCACATGTGGAGAGACAGGTACAAGATCTCGGAGCGACTCTGCATCAAGAACCCCGTCTTCAAGGTAGCACAACACCTTGCAACTTCTTCGATACCTGAATCTGACCTTCAGCAGCACCATTGACCATGTCATTCCACCTGCTTCAAGTCTACCTCTACAAAATCGGCATCGACGAACGCCTCCACGAACCAAAAGACCCAACCCTCCCCGCCTCAGACC
>JABEEO010000844.1:0-10205 GCA_013364945.1 Fusarium tupiense | reverse complement strand
TACGATGCAGCAACTAGCTTGAAAGCTTTTCAGGTCATTGGAAGGCTTCTCGGTACCTCCGATAAGTCTGCCTTGTGGCTACGAAAGACAATACTGGGAGTTCAACACAATAGGATCAAAGGATGATCATCTGGTTGGGCGCATCTTTATTCGTATAGGCCGGCATTTACGCCATTGGAGCAAGGGGGAAGTAGAGACATTGATCTGTAACGTTGGGAAGCATTGCTCAAGAGTGGAAAAGCTGTAGTTAGTCCTAGGCTAGCACAATGTGTGTTGTGAATTCTAACATATGGTGGCCATCCCAGGCGAAATTATAGGTAAACTCTTCGAGTCTGACCAACTCCAGAATTCGGCTTCAGATCAAAGGGACATAGTTATTGATTGGTATGGACACCTATAACAGCAAATCATGTGCAAGTCTTTCCAATCATGAATGGATAGTTAATGGATAGGTACGATCTTGCGCTTGGCGATTAGTTCTTGCAAAAGAAATGAAATAGTAAATACGAAACTGGCGGAGCTAATGCCAAGTTGGAAGTCAAAGATGCATGTTCATGGTGCCGAAGGTGGTGGCTGTCTTACACACAGGTAGTCACATGAGGTGTGGTCCTACTCCTCCTTCCCTAAGATTCCAGTCCCCATTCACTAACGATCCCCAATAGTTCGCGTCTTACAGCGTCAACATAAAGCATTGATAGGCGTCGTCCTTACTAACCAATACGCACTAAACGAAATAGTATAAACTTTTTCAAGGGGTGGAATATCAAGTGACTCATGACTATTCTTGTTATCGGGAGGCCTCCTTTGATCATCCTGCCAAAGGCAGAAATGTCGTATCGTCTCATCAATGTCTCGAACGCACAACATAGGGTAGTTCCACCTAGTTAGGTATCGGTGTTGCGCTTGTGTGATCGTCTCGCCCATTCCTATATTAGAAACTCAAAACTCAGATCTTAAGCGTTAAAGAGGATATCACCAGATTCTGTCTTATTTAAGTGGTCTAGGGAGTTCGTGATTACAAATGGCTACCAAGCACGAGCGCGTCGTCCAACTCCCGATGTTCAGACGGAAGGATCAGTGCTACCGGTATCTTTGTATCCGGCGATTCTGGCAAATTCACGACATCATGCCTTACACAACCAACCTAGCGGCTGCCTATACCTTCACATGATTCCCAAAGAGCCTGCCTTGCCAAGGGGGGGTGCTGATCTTTGATTATGTGGAGAAAAATGGAATCACACGGCGAGTTGGTGTGCTTCGGTAGTAAGAGGATTGGTTCAGTACAGACATAAGATTACGTGTCTCTCTCCTCTCTCATATTTGCCGTTTTATCGACGGGCGAAACAGGAGGCATCAGAGGAACTCAACTTGGAGGCAGCAGGCTAAACGACTTCTGCGACGTGCTTCCAACTGAGCAAGTAGATGAGACAATTCCCGCTTGTCCGATACTCTTCGCTACTCTTGAAGGAAACTTTCTGCCCGATGCTATCTGACCAACTCAGGACGACGTCTCGTGCGTGAACAGCTCGACAGCCATCGTAACCTTCCTTATCTGGTTTCTCACGAGAATTATGCCTTGCCTGTGAGTGGCATAGATCCTTGACAATAAGTGAGAAGATGTAGCAGATGGTCGATCATCTGTTCAACACCGCGGTCTCGGTGTGGCCCGGCAGTGAAATGATTGGTGCGAAGGAGGAGAGGTTAAGTTTCTACCTCCCCCATCCGACCCGCCGCCATCTTAGAGAACACGGGGAGATAGGAGGGGGATACCGGGCTGGGATCCTGCAAGCGGTTGGGACTTACTTAGCCGCATGGTTCAGCTGAGAGTATATAAGACGGACAATGCCCGTCTGTATCTCCACCTTGGCCATACTGCGAACACCAACCCCTTCAGCTCTCTTCCTCCTCTTGCACTACAACTCCAGCATGTCCTCGTTGATTGTTGACTTTGAGCAACGGAAGCTGCTACGAGACTTTGCTTCTCCTGCTTCTCAGCTAGACACGGCATCTTTGTATGACAAGAAAGCGCGTTTGGCTTGTGGAAGATCGAGGGACACAGCGATTTGGGTTTTGTCTGATGTCGAGTCTGATGCTGAAGACGAAGACGATGCGAGTCAACCTGACAGCGCTTAGCCTTATACAATGCCTACCAGCACCGTGGATCATTTAGGTCAGCCTTCCAGGCCATGGGACCTCTTTTAGGTCAAAGGTGCTGACAACTGACGTACAGATCTCACTACCACTGAACATAGCGCAGCTGAGTCAGGAGCTGCTGTCATTGGCGAGGACACTGCGTCACCAGTATCCTCGACTCAAGAAGAAGCCGCCCCGGCTTGGTCGCAAGAACTAAAGGTGTCTCGCCTGGCTGATACTGAGTCGAGTCAGCAATCTTGTGAGATGAATCACTTGCTGGTCGGAGATAAGTCGGCTTGCCAAGATGTCAATTTTGCAATTCCTCCTACCATCCCTGCAAGCCAGCCACACCCAGTCGCGGGGGACGGGAAGCTCCGACCTGAATCAGCCAGTCAACAGAGCAACACGATGCTCGATACTGTCTTTGAGCATGACGCTTGTCATAGCTTTCAGTGCCATCGGGATTCTCTCTCAACTGGCGTACACTCTCCCCAGACTGCCGGCTCCGTCGAGGTGATCGAGGCGTTACTCCAAGATAATAAAATACCAGCTGGCAATTTGTATGAAGATACCGCTCCTGAAGCCCGCAACCCGTCTCCCGCAAAATCCTGGGATGAACCGTGTCAAGGACAAGCCTTGTGTGATACAAACAGTGCGTCCACCCGTGTCGAGTCGGAGGCTACGGAGGTTAGGTCCAGTTCTGAAGCCGAAATGTCTTTCACGTCGCCGTCACTTCGTCGTTTCCGCCATAAATCCTTACAGGTGCATAAAACCATGCAGCCTAAGAACGGTGACGCATGCAATGGGGTTTCAGAGAGTGAGGACAGCCTTGACAGGCAAGGATTTCAGCATCGTGAAGAGAACCCGCTCTCACTTCCAGATGATGAGGATTCTCAGTCGGAAGACGATGATTCCGATGACGTCCACCAAGGCCACAAGCGCCGTAAGGTCTCAAAGTCTACTTCCTGTTCCGCCCGCAGTGCCACCGCCAGTTCTCGGAGCGCCCGGAGCTCTCACAAATGTCAATCAGCAGTACATGCTGCACAGTTGCCTAGCGATGTCCGAGCGTCTAGAGGCGACATACACAGCCCAACACCGTTGCAGGTAATACCAGCTCCGTTCGAGGCTCAAATTCGGCTTGAGGAATGGCCTCTCACAGGCGTCTTTCTCAAACGCATCACTGAGGGTGGCAAGACGACATTTCAATTGCAGTTTGAATGGAACCCTGATTCATGTCAACTGCATGCTGCCAAGTCTGCGTCGCTTCCGACGAAGCGCAAAAGGCTACCGAGTACTTGGCGTTCAGCTTCAGAATCATCCAGCAGAAGAAGGTCGTCACAAGACAACAATTCTACGCCTATACTTGACAGTATACGTGTGGCCGTGGATGGAATGAGCGATGTCAGTAGCGACGATGACTCGAGCAACAGTTCCGACTTTGAGGACGATAGTGACAGTAATAGGGCCCCGAGGCCCCACACTTTCCACCGCAAAAAGACGAAGCGTCGCAGATGGACAACAGAGGAGGAAGATTTGCTTCGGCAACTCAAGCAGAGTCAACAAGGCAATGGCATGCTATCAGACATGGAGATTGCAATGAAATTAGATCGCACAGAAAGTAGTGTTAAGCAACACTGGGACGTTATGGGGAGAAAACGGAGATAATGTCAAAAAGGAATAAAAAAAGCCCCTTGTTTCAAGTTTTGATTATCTTGCAGCCCTTTCCCACACAAGTGAACATCTTATCTCTCCCAATACTCTCTCAGCTTCTTTTCCTTCCTCAATAAAAATGGTTTCTTACCACCGCTATACATGAACAGTTCGACTTGCTGTGACGTTATATCCTCGTACTTCGTTGATTGTTTTCTGGTAAGTGGTGTGTGATAATCAATGACGATGTAGCTAATAAAGGACCTGTAGATATCAATACTCAGGCCGAAACTTCGAGTTCGAGAGACGCAGCTTTCGGCCAAGGTTGAGATGCTCAATGCATTGCCAACATCGCTTCTGCATCGTGTTCCCAGTGTGGTGCATGGTCATCTAGGCGTGACTTCTGTACCAGCAGTGAATTGGCTGCGGCACATGGTTCGGACGAGATGTAGAAAAGGACAAAGTTGGACGAGTCTAGTCCGGGGGCCAGTCATAACCTATAAACGGTTACCGGTCATGCCGTATCAAAGGCTTCAAGATGGGTCCATGTCCCAGTCCTGGGGCAATTGACAGTAGGGTGCGGTCGAACCTGTCTCTAGAGTCGACCTCGGCTTTACCCGATTTCAGGAGACCTAACCTTGATGGCGGAGAATTTCCCGAGAATCACGAGCAAATGCCACCAGCGGAATGTCGCTAGCATAGTCTACTCCACGTAACCCCAAAGGTTCACGGACAAGCGACGCTTTCTCTTTGCAGAGTTGTTATATTATTGAAGCCCATGAACCCTCATCAGCCACCGCTTCGCTACCGACGCCTTGGCGGCCTCCGCGTAGGTTTAGCGATACCATCTTCATCGCTGCTTCGCGACTGTCTCCTCACCATTTGCGCTTTCGTATCCTCAACAGACGGCTGGGGCCTCGGCGACCGTTCATGCGTGACTCTCGACCTTGCGCGTGACCTTGGTTGGAAGATGTCAGGTTGAGCAGCTATCCTAGAAGCGTCTCGACGCGCCGCAATACGTAGGCTGCGACGGGGTCTTTTTGGTATGGCGTAAACGTCGTTCCGATGCGAAGGGTCAGCGGCAGGGTTTCCAAGTTGTGAACCTTGAGCCGCTCCCTGATCCATTGCCATACCGGGTTCTGCCTGCGTCTCTGTGGGTTTTGGCGGGGTCCTTGCGTTGGCTAGCTTCGGTTCTTGAAGATCAAACCTCACCCTTTTCGGGCTTTGCCTCCCCAGTGACTCTTCATCGGTAATTCGCCGTCCTCCTTTTATCAGATCCAGGTCCGTTTGTTTCGGGCGCAGTGACTTGGCAGAAATTAGTTGGCTACAGGGTGATCTGACGGTGCTGGAAGCTTGCGTTTTCCTTTTTGCCCCAGTCTTTCACCCATGGAGATGCTTGTGTTGCTTTGCTGACACTGCGCGGACATCTCAGGGAGCGGCATCGTGTCGTCGTCTATGGGCACACTATGGCGTTCAAGTCTCGACATGATTGATGTTTTGACAGATACGGATTGACATAAAAGTTTGATGGTCGTTCAAAAAAAAATCACAGGGCTGTTTATGGTTTAGGAAAAGCGGTTTAAGTAGATGTGTATTATAGAACGGAGTGGAACAAACCGACCCCATGACGATGTCGGTTTCGTAGCCCTGTAGGGCTTACACTACTGAAGTAACACGCTGGTACGCACTGAATTGGTTCCGCACGGCCATTACTGGAATCGTCCCGGTCACTTTCGTAAAATTCATTGGCAAGTTTACTACAAATTCGACAATCTGTGTGCTGTCACATGATACAGTAGTATTAAAGCAACACGTATACGCTCTTTGCAATACAGGGGTACAAAGCCAGCCATACCGCTGTGTGTGTCTATGTGTAGAGGGGTTCGAATTCGTATTCGGTCTCCTGCTGAGTTTGGCCCCGTTGTACTGTTCGAAATATTCTCATGCTATATCATAGAAGCTTCTCGTACTTTTCTAGCATAATTAATATTATATGGGTGCTCGTAAATTGTTTTCTCGGGGCAGTAATCCCCGCGTGGCCAGGTGCAGCTTTCCTATCCCTGTCGAAACAAAACTGTACCCCTGTAGTGTATCATTTTTGTACCCCTCATACATGACTACTTTTTATTCGCAAAATTTGAGTGAGAGAACTCAATCATGCATGCAGGACTGTCTACCCTATTGAGAGAGCAGTCATTCATGGGCTTGTTGCATGGAAAGTCATGGCTCGGCAACACATAACTTCGAGGCTATTTTCACATTTGAGGAGCAGCCAACTCAACAGTGTAACAGAAAGCATCATCAAAGAAAAGAAGAGAAGATACCAGGGTATTGTGAAAGCCAAGATTGAAGACTTTGTATTTGCATCTGACAATTCATCTTGCAACTGGAACGTTGAGCGTAAAAAGGTTGATAAACTCAAACGCATATTTGCAGGACCGTCAAGGAGTCAATTTTGGCATAAGTCTACCTCCACTCACAGGATCATTCAGTCTCGGAACTCCTCCGACCCAGTCCTTCATTCACTGCTTGAGACGCAGTGTTCAAGTACGTATACGCATCGGTGAGCACGACCATAGATGAGTCAATGTTTGCCACCCATAGTTTGGATAAAGTGCCGTAGAGAGCGGGGAGGATGAATGATGCGAGGCTGAAGAGGAGGGAGCCCGTGTAGTGCGTGCGACGGAGGGCTGATGATGAGAATGCAGAGGGGAGGCGGCGGATGCGGCGCGTGATGCTGTTGAGGATCTTCATTGTTTGGCTGGGTCTCAGGTCATTTTGGAAGGGTAATCGTTGAGAGTGGTTGATTGAGAAGAGCAAGAGGATGAGTGAGAGGGGAAACGGTCGTGTAACCGAAAATGAGGGAGAAAATACGACGTCGCAAGGTGCGTGAACTCCTCCTCAGCTGGTCGGCCTCCCGCATGAAAAGCGCAACCACTCTTAACTAGCACGAGGAAGCCATCTCCATTGACTGAAATCAAGGCAAGGAAGTCTTTGGCCGTTTTGAGACATAAGGCCCATGTGAATGATGTTGCTTTCCTGCTGCGATGATATCGAATTAAGAAAGGCATATGATCACTGACATCCTGTTGTATCTAGAGTTCTATTTTCCTATGACTCTAAAACAGCTGAATTCTGCTACTTAATAGACTAAAGACAACTTCCCAATCCTGCAAGTTAAAGAAAATGACTTGCGAGGTGAGGAACAAATGAGAACAATAGGACTGACCATATAAATAGAATAGCAGAGCACCAACAAGAGCTCCTTGATATCTGCCCCGCCTGGCAGCTCAAGTCGCCAGTCATCACCGAGGCCGATGCTCTGTATCTGACAATTAGCTAGCAGAGTTGCCCGTCTTAATGTCGAAACACTCTCCCAGGTCGTGGCTCTATTCGCCTTGGAACACAGCTTGATAGACTCGCCATGGTTGCCGTTGTTCTTTTTGTCAACGCTGCCATGCAGAATCACTATAGTAATCCTATGAATTTTGACGGTCTTGCCTTTAGCCCAGAACGGCATTCGTCCAACAAGACTTTGGAGTGGCAGGGCTGGCCCATGTTTTGCATCATGGACCACTCATTGTAAAACTCTGTCTGAAGGTCGAACATGGCGAAAAGGCCACGTTGGGTGCATCCGTTAATATAGCTTACAGCAGCGTCTGTGGTCGCCTTTTTTGAAAACCGGACCGCCACTGAGACTTGTACAGGTAGTGGCGAGGCAGAACTAAGTCGCTGATTATGCGATGATCAAATTATCGTAGCGCCTACATTGATGAAGAAATGCCTAGGTTCCCCTCGTTCCCAAGTCCGAGTAGCCACATTTCCAAGTCGTCCCTCACCCCTTCTACAAGTTCCGTCTGTAGGATTCCATCTTGCCATACAAGCGACACCATCATATCTCCGCCCTCAATGCTTGCAGCATTGACCGCAAGCGCACAGCTAACAACCGGCGCAAACTGGGCAAACAAGACACTCTCCAACTCCCAGGGGCCCTTGGACGCCGGGGCGGCGATAGAACCGAGGTTGCTCAACGTCCATAGCTCCCGCCTCGGCTTTCCGTATCTGGCCTGGAAGATATCACGCCAGTCGCCAATATAACGGAAAAGATATGAAAACTCGTTATGGGGCATTGTGTCTGTTCTTCTCTTCATGTCCTGTCGCAATTTGACTGCTAGCTCCCAGACGGTAGCATCCTCAGCCTGTCGAATCTTAGCTAGGACGTCAGGCCCAAAGTCCTGCGCGTGTGATGATGCGCACACAGACATGCAAGTCTTGTTGGGATGCAGTTTTTCGGGAATCCACGGTCGTAGGTTGACAGCTGTGAGATTGACAAAGCCCTGTCGCTCGGTCAGGGGCACGCGTCTCGCCAATGAGGTGGCGCAAAGCGTATTGAGAAGATTGGTCATTGTGGTCTTTTCCTCGCGGCACCTCTTGACTACAGCTTGAGTGAGTATGGAGCTCAGCGAAAGGTAGCGGATGTTTATGGCTTGTATATCAGGGTTGTACGGCTCGCCCGCCCATTTCTGAAATGTAGAGGGCTTGAGGAATGATGGTGCAAGTATATTCCAGAGTTGGGATACTATCCAGAAGATGTCCGCAGTGAAGTTTATGAGCTCTTCCTGCGGGAGAGGATAGTCGCGGCGATCACCAGTCAAGTTTACGACGGGACTTTTGTCCATCATCAGCGCGACGGCGGGATCAGGATTGTTGAGAGCGTCAATCAAGGATGTGTGAAACCTTGCAGTGCCTTCTCCGTCGCAGATGGCGTGATGAACGGTCAGGCAGATACGGAGTCGGCAGACGTCCTTATCTGCCAAGTTTGGCTCATGAAAGACCCAAACGTGCCAACCCGGGCGTTTTGAAAGATCGGGCCATGGCTGTAACAACAGCTTTTCGAGGCTCCTAGCCACGGAATCGACAGACGGTGCTTCCGCGTATTCAACTTGCTGAGAAAAGTCTACAGACGACAAGGCAACGAATCGTGGTTGTTTTGAGTTTTCTCCAATAATGCCAACGCGCATTGCCGGCTGCTTGAGCATGACTTGGACTACGGCTATGCGTATCAAATGAGACGCAGAGCTTTTTTTGAATCTCGCTTTCGCTCTCGGAATGGTCAAGGTGGCTATGTTTGAGATGCGGAGGTAGATTCCAAGCGCATGGCTGGCGGTCCACATGGACTCTCTACTTGCAGTCAGCTCACAATAATCCAGTATCGGACATGTACCTACGATGTGCCGCAGCTTCTGATGATGTTGGGGTGGCGCCCATCAATACTGTCAGTCATGGCTGATCCTTTACGATGCGTTTATACTCGATGGAAAGAAAAAACAAAACAAGAAGGGTGAGAGGGGCTGAATGATGTATCATTTGCTAGTACCGATATGCTATATAAATAAATTTGAAGTTAGTTCTCGTATCCATATCTGTCCCTTGTGTTGTATCGAGTCTCCCGGCCGTATTGAACCCCTCACATATTTTTCAACAAGCTGTCCTACAGCCCGCTGTTGCATTTCCAACACTACGTGCCTATTTCTCTCATCAATGATTGGGTCAAATACTCCAATAACCGGGTTCATAGCCTACTGTAGAGCCGCGTTGTTTGTTGCGGCCCTGGCGGCTCTGTCACCTGTATCCCACAGAACGTGTGAGGTATATAATATAAGTATTGCCTATAGAGCCTATTAACTTAGAATAATACTCTTATTAAATCAGTTTGGGTAATATACTAACTACTTAATATAATTCCTTAAGATAAGCTTTAATATATCTAATAATAATTATATTTGATATATATAAAGAACTTAAATATATTTATTTAGAAATAAAAAGGCTACCTTGATTATTTATTATAACTTTCTAATTTAATATTAAAAGTACTCCTTAAGATATAGGTTTATATACTTGTTGTAAGAATAGTTATTAACATAATAAATTTAAGATCTAAGAGTTTTATATATCACAATAGTTTTATTATTAATATAGTTAATTATATTTACTATAATTAATAAAAATACTCTTTTTATAAGTATTAAAAATTAAAGTACTTAAAATAGATATCATTATATCTTAAGGAAATATTATATTATTATAAGTTATCTAGTTATTATTAATAAGCTTAATAAGCTTATTATTGCTTAATTTACTTTTCTTAATAATACTATAAGTTTTCTTCAAGTCTATTTATAAATAAAGGAAATTATTTAAAAAGAAGAAAAAAAACTTAAGGAACTTATGTATAGAAAGTATTCTAAATAGATATATTATATTAAGAAGTTAAGAGTAAATTAAGTTTAATTAATATTGTTTTATACTTTATAGTCATAACTCTTAAGTAAATATAAGTTACTTAATAACTTAAAGAGGAAAGATTAAATAGTTTAATTATATAAGTTAAGAAGTTAAAGGTTTTAAAGGAAATATAT
>JABEEO010000843.1:0-12906 GCA_013364945.1 Fusarium tupiense | reverse complement strand
ATGAAATATCAGCTATCCTTGCACAAGATGAACTGTTTCTTCAGCATCCAGGGCAGAATGAATTTGACAGGAATGTCAAGTACTTAAATCCTCACTACCTTCTGCCTCCAGGGCAAGATATGCCGGAGGTAGAAAAGCTCACCACATACGCATGCTGTCCAAGATGGTCATCACATTCCCGAGAGCTGCAGACTCCAATGCTCGAGCATGAACGAAGCCAGATTCTACAGATATTCAACACGACGTATCAGCCTAGCCGTGACTTGAAGACGATCGAGACAAGTCCTAGATTGGTCACGGGGCTAAAGAGGTAGGACAGAATGTCTAGGGCACAAAAGTCTAATCACTAACAAATTTTCCATAGGCACCAAGTCGAAGCTCTCGTTATGATGATAGAGAAAGAAGCAGGTGTCTATGAGAACGCACAGTTCCCGGCTATGTGGGTGCCGCATAAATCTCCAAAGGGGGATATCAGGTAGGTCAAAAACTTCAACTTGTTGTTAGTTCCCTACATGATATATAACCAATACAGGTACCAAAACATTGTAACCGAGATGTTTAAGATGTCCCGGCCTCCGCCCATTAGTGGCGGGATACTCGCAGATGTATTACAGAAGCTCCTATCGTATCCATAGACTTGGCCATACTGAAACCTCTGTAGGAAATGGGACTTGGAAAGACCCTCTCAATGCTTTCACTTATTTGCCACTTTCTTGACGCGAAGGAGGCACGTCCCGACAAAGTTCGCGACCAGCCCGGAGCCACTCTTGTTGTGACTCCAAAGTCAAGTAAGTCTTACTTGACTATATAGCAAGGATTTAGTACTTACCTCGCATAGCTATCTACTCTTGGGAGAAACAGATTAAAACGTGGGTTAGCTTTCCTTAACTATTCTGACGATGGATGTTGCGAGATGTACTAACTTGGAGGTGATAACTGAAGTCACATCTACGCCGACAAAATCCGATGGCTTACGTATCACGGTTTCAAGCGACACGAAACATGGACTGAAATCGAAAGTCAAGATATTGTGTTAACAACATATGAGACATTACGGTCCGATAGAGCTAAGGAATCTCCGCTCTTCGAGCACGATTGGGCCAGGGTAGTGCTCGATGAAGGTAGTTATATGCTGCAGCCGTTTGAGCCCGGAACCTCTACTATCAAGGCTAATACTTACTATCAGCGCACAAGATCAGAAACAGCTCATCCCAGATATTTGCAGTCATCAGTAAACTACAGACACAATCTCGTTGGTGCCTTACCGGAACGCCAATACAGAACTCCCTGGACGATTTTGGGGCTTTGCTCGCATTTATTAAAGTTCCCCCGTTCGGAACCACGGGGGACTTCGACCACTACATTAAAAGTCCAATAAAGGAGAATCGCCGGAAGGGTTTTTCAATTCTGAGAAAGGTAGTAGCCGCGACCTGTCTCCGAAGAACCAAAGCAGCTTACGGACAGATACTCAATCTACCACAAAAGACAGAACGTGTAGAGATTATTCATATGGGCCGCGAAGATAGACGCCTTTATGAGTTCTTCAAGCGCTTTTCATACCTCACCGCGGGCCTCGACAAAATTTCCAAGAAAAAGCCAGCCACAAACATTCTTGTTCTTATCTCTATGCTACGGCTCATATGCAACCACGGCGAAGCCCTCCTTCCTGAGGCTGCTCTAAAGGCCTGGAAAGAGCGAGACTCTAGTGTCTTGTCTTGGGAAGTGCTCGAAGCTAATATCAAGCGGTGCATCTCTTGCAAATCTGAGATCGAAGAGTCAGAGACAGCTGCGTCGCTAACAGAAGACTTGCCCTGCGGTCATATTATCTGCAGCAGGTGTGCATCAAAATTACAGAGCTCAACCCGTCTTACTCCATGTCTCCAGTGTGGATTGTCTGCGGAAAGCCAAGCAACACCTATAACTGGGGCAAGTCTGTCACTGTCTGGAGCCATGAACGGAAATGCTTCCAAGCCGATACCCCCACCATCTGCCAAAGTTCTGGCACTTATCAGGAATATTTCCAGAGCGGAGAAGGGACCAGAGGGCAGAGTGGAGCGACCAAAGAGGTATGTAATCTTGGGTTTGGGGCCCTATACCTTTCACTAAATCCGTCAGTGTGGTATTCAGTTACTGGACTAAAATGCTCGACCTTATTGGTTTTGCGCTCAATAGCCAAGGTGTCAAGTTCCAGAGGATTGATGGGCAGTCATCAATGTCGCAACGCAAAGTAGCACTAGAGACATTTGGGAGTGACCCTGAGTGCAATGTTATGTTGGCAAGCATAGGAGCAGCTGGAGAAGGGTGCGATCTAGATTGCTTTTCCGTGAAACCCCTTGCTGATCGCTGTGTAGGATCGACCTCACCTCAGCCAGTACAGTCCATATCGTTGAGCCCCACTGGAACCCTATGGCCGAAGCTCAGGCTGTGGACCGCGTACATCGGATTGGACAACAAAAGGATATTTATGTCATTAGGTATATTGCCAATGACTCGATAGAACAGGTATTGGCCTATGTTATTACTAAAGTTGGTAAGGACTAACCCTATGGTGCAGTATGTGCAGTGGATGCAAAGGGACAAGCAACGACTAATTGCAGAATCTCTCTCAATATCAGAGGAGAAACCTCAAGATGTCGATGAAGTTCGATGGAAGGTAGGTTATTTCTCTTTCTCTATGTTTGACTATATTAATGTACGTTTTAGAAACTCATAGAGTTTTTAGAATAAGGATTTTAAAGTATTATTATTAATATAATTGGAGGTAACATAAAGTTCCAGGAGATTACTACGTAAAGATTTATGGGCGTGATAACGGATTTGATGTGTTTTTATTTCGTAGGAATGATCAAATAACGCATCCAACGTTCTAATGCAAGGAACAAATTGTACCCAGAGTCACAAGAATGCCAGATTTCCAAGTATTCCCATTGTCCATCTGTCCCTCACATCTAGCAAGATCATATCAAGACAACTAGATGATCTTACCACTCATGCTAAGACCTCTCTTCATGCTATCTTCAGTAATCATTTCAAGGCCGCCGATTCTGACTCGAATCTATTCCTCAGCCAGGCGGGCGAACAGAAAAAGAAATACACACAGAATAATGAAGACCTCAAACTCATTGTACAGGTCCGAAATTCGGCCGCCATACTCATCAAGTGTTGGACGGAGCTGTTCCCAGATATGAGGCGTAAGACCAACGACGACATTGACAAGGAAGCCTGCGCCAGGTTCATACCGCTCGGCGACTTCCACGAGAATGACAGGAATGATTTGACGAAGAAATGGCCCGTCCATACCGGTGATAATGCAGTAGAGATTAAGAACCAGGAAATGAATAGGCATGATCAAGAAGTAGGGAAGTCCTCGTAGGGGTCTCAGTGCATTCATGAGGGGTTGCACGATGTAGTCCCAGCAATCTTCCGCAAGGGACAAATAAGCTGGAACATTTGGCTCGTTCAGGTCAATCTCTTCGGCGTCCGCGTTGTACTCATTGATAGCAGGTGGGAGATTGGGCTGGCCTCTGTACAGATGATCCATTACGTGGTTGACGTCGTCTGGGTGCCGACCGACCCAAGGTTTGTTACCTACCGCAGTTAGATAAGAAGAGTGTGACTTTCGGATTCAGACATTTACAATACATGTAACGACCGGTGTTTTCCATGTTGTGCGATGTTACCGTTAAAATCTGTAGTGGAAAGGGAAGGAAAGATGAGATTGCCCCAAGAAGTGAGTTTACATGCCCTTGAGATAAGAAAGGCCGACATTACGTGACGTATGGTATTTCATCCTGCATAGCCTCTGCCGGCAACGTTCTTTGTCCTCAGGTGTTGCAGAAGTTGGTGACGACGCGGAGAGCGGTGAATATAGACGCTGCAGATTTCCCTTTGTCTCATTAAAGATGACTTGTTTATCCCAGCAGTTTTGATGCAGAAACGCATTGTTGGAAGGTCACGCGAATCGACATGTCTGTCAACTCAGAGTGACCGGAAGCAGAACCACATAATGTTTCTGCCTGTCGGGGTCTTTCAATTTCCCCCAAAAGGTGTATTTCTAAATTGAATGTTAATATCGCTTCGTTCGCCGTGACAAACAAGCATCTGTCCGTGCCGCTGATGCTTGTTCCATAAAGTTAGTCACCGTCACAGCACCACAAAAGCAATTGTCCACTCTCAGCTTGGGACGCCGCCTCCACGAGACTCTGTGCAGACAATGCGCTGATGTATCACCAGCCGCTTATCAAATCAAAGAGACTTCTAAAGCGGAAGAAAATGCAGCAATAAAGGAGGCGCAGTATCAGCTTTGTGCTGATACAACGTGTGATTTGTGCGACACTAACAATGCAAGGGTTCTCAATGCTGAGGAATGGGATTTGCGTAAAACAGTGGTTACGCCGACATGCAAAATGAATGGCGAATCGCTGTCTTATTTTCCGTTTTGTAGATATTCTCTCTAGTTTAAGATAAAGTACAAGACGTACGACTAGACAATCAGTATCTTACGTGACGTTGGAGATCAAAGACGCTTGATTTAAGATGCCGTTTTGTCGTCTCGTCTGGCTACCCTGGAGTGACAGCCACTCAATGACTGAGCTGGGTTTTTTTGCATTAGCCATAGTTTTGAACACATGCTCCACCAGGTTATGCCAAAACGGTACGTACCTTGTACTGAGCACCTGAAACGCAGCTGCACCAGACATTGCCAAAACACTCTGATTAGCGTAAAAACACAGGCAAAAAGCCTCAGTTATTATTTAAATACCACGAGAGCATATGAATCCATTAAAACCTTACTGCTTCGTTCTGATACTGGTATTCGAACAGGCAATCTTTGCATTAAACTGTAAGATCATCGAATTTAGCGCTGAGCTGGGCACACACTACATCGAATCTGTACTAGCGCATCCCTTTATCGATAGCGCTCGCTCATTCTGCGCAGCGACACATTTGCTTGCTTCATTTCGATGGATTGTAAATCAATCGATCCATCTCATGCCCAGTCAGCCACACAAAACCAGTGTCGGACTTGGGATTGAACCATACGAATAAGTTGGATACTAAAAATATCGAGATTCAAATCATTAAAACAATTAGAAAATGAGTGTTCGATGAAAATAATTAAGTTATTACTCTACCAATCATGGCTTGTGCCCTCTGTGAAACAGCAAATTGGACGAGTCAAATCTTTGAGCTCAAGGGTATCTTGTTCCATTTACCCCTTTCAGTGCCGAATCTTCGGCTTATCAATTTTGGCGAAAGGTGGATAGGTATGAGCTGTTAAACAAAGACATATCGCCTCCTGGTTGAAGTGAGGGCGTACCTGGCTAATTGATTGTGAGTACTCTCTCCTCGACCGATACGCCACCATGCATCATAGGAGATGAGAATAGCCAATGGGGAAAAGGAATGAGTATAACGCATGACTCCAAGTCCCTGAGATGGAGAAAGTGCGGCTTGTTATGCGGTAAGGGTGTTGTCGGTGCCAGTGACAGAAGCGCTATGGCCATCACTGGCCGGACGAGTTCGGCGGGCGATGCGGGCATCAACTGCCAGGTCTATCAAGTCAAAACAACAATCACTGGTAGGACTACAGTATCCTCTCCATCATAGCCAAAGACGCACGCTGCAGAGCTGTTGCTCAAGGGCACGAAACCTTTTGTGATTGTGTCATGACGAATGCCTCCCCCCGGTTCATTGACAGGTCATGTTCTAACAAATGCAGTAGGCTCCTTAGGTCGACTGCAAGAGAGCCAAGATGTAAAACAAGAGATGGTGAAGAGGGATCCAAGAGCCAAATGCAGTGAGCTGAAAAGATACTATTGGTAGGTCCCCGTGTTGATGCAGAGCGAGACGAGGATCTATTGAGTTACCTGCATAAAGGGGGAGCTGTTCTAGTCGTCATGTTGGTGTTCTTTCACAGCGATACCCGAGTCATTTAGACTCTGTTGCGCAAGGGGGCGCGCGGTAGACAGATAGTGCTGAAACCTCCCAGGTCGTTGGTGACTAGTTAAGTTAAAGGATCTCCTGATCCACAAGGGATTTCGTTGAAGTATACAAGAAAGGCTCTTTCTACAGATCGTCATTGTGATTTCTTAAACCGCGGGACTCTCTAGAACGGATACCAGAAGATTTCAAGGCATCGATAGGATAGTTATGGTGGTTGAGAGTGATACAAGAGCCATCAGTATATGTCTCGATTGGATACTAACCACAGAGATAGCACCCTAATCTTTCCACTGTTATTACAGTAACATGATGAATATTCTGCTTGTAAAGTCTTCTTAACTACTGTGAAAGTCTTTTTAGGTAAAAGTGTAGCATTGCCTATTAATTCCTTCTCATTGGAGTATTTCTATCTTATCTTGCATACATGCAGCCATCGCTTGGGAGGGCCAAGTGACACTCAATAACCAGTGTGCTCTACTAAAATATAAATAAGATCTAACCACCACGTCTAGGGTTAATAATAGCCTCAATACAGTTATCCCGAACCCATCCACCTAATTTGTCCGACTTGCTGCGCCCGTTACAACCATCGATAGCAACTTGCATGTACTTCATACACTCGTCGTAGTTAGCCTTCCACAGACAATTCTTCCTCACTGAGAAGTCAAGCTGGAAGCGATCCCCAGTCGAAGGCACTTTCTTCCCCTCGAGCCTATCATTAGACCAATAATAACCGCTATCCTTATTCTTCGCCACTATATCGCGGCAGAAGGATTGAGTAGCATAAGTGATGCCATTGGGGTTTGAAGCCTGGCCGCTCTTGTTTCAGCGGAGAATGTTTTCAGAGAACTTTGGACTGGCTAGGGTAGGGCTGGGGCTTGGTTTGCTGCTGGTTGTCTTGGTGTTGACCCATGAATCGCAGCGTGAGTGCGTTACACAGGCTGGTCCGTGCCAGCCTGTTCCCAGGTTACACATGGTCTCAGTGACTGTTTTGGTGCAAGAGTAGCCATCAGGTGTTGAGATGGTAGGGGAAATACGGTCGGTCAGAGTGGGAGCATCTGTCAACCAGCCGGGACGTTGGCCGATTGAGGGACCTGATTCGCTGGTCGAGAGAGTAGTTGTGGCTTGATTTGAAGAGGTTACAGCTTCAGTTGAAGAATATGACTCTTCAGAGGACGGCTCCTCGCTGTTGGAATCATCTGAAGTTGACCTGACAGAAGTAGAAAATGTAGTGGCCTCCTCAGAAGAAGTAAATGTTGGGATAGGGCGTTTGCACGACAATCCATCGCCGTCTCGCTCAGCGACTGTCTCCCACGTCCAAGTAGGTACCGGCACTGCCCAATTCCTGCTGGAGTCAGTCATCTTCTGGAACCTGGCATTCCACGTCCCAATCTCGGCTTGCCATTACTGGTCGTCTGCGGCCGCCACATTAGAAGCCATAGCCAAGTCAGACGTCAATTTCTCGATAAGCTTTGTCTTTCCGTAGTTGGCAGCGTCGTTGATAGACCACGTTTCAGTGCCGTCAAATCTACTAGCCATAAAGGTCTTGTATGCCTCGGCAAATGACCAGATACCGTTCTTCACTGCAGGGTCATCCATGCAGCCTTTGGCGTTATCATCGATATCAATACTATAGTAGCGTTAGAGGACTAGGTCTGTGAAAAGGGATTTACACTTACAGCCTCGCGTAAATTCGCTGATTCTGGTTGACCATGGCTTGAATCGCTACGTCAACACTGAACATCTCGATAGCGATAGCTATTTTCTCGAGTCTTCCAAGTTTCTTGTCAATGCGTGTTTCGTAGCATCAGACGCGGGACGCAATCAGTTTGGGAAGAATTGAGTTTGCTTTGCCGCATTTATCTGGCTACTAGTATTTCTCGCTTCTGTATCCATGTAGTTCATGGTTCAAACCAGATTGCTCGGGCTTGTTGGTTGTGAGTGCTTGGTTGGGAACGGGCCCAAAGGGGTCACCAGAGAAAATACGTGGTTTAAGAAATCATGTTGAACATGTAGTACATGACATGCATAGCTCCAGTAAGCGATCTTCCTTTTCCTGCATGACGTGACTGTCGTTGTAGCGAGGGCGCGTGACACCGTGGTTATACAGTCGCTAATGAATCCCTATTCGAGCTGTTCACTGTTCATTTTGGGGTGTGCGCGCCGAACTGTTGACATTAGCGCGCACAAAGACAGCCAGGTGAGTTCAGTACACCCTGTGACAAAGAGTCCTTCAGGGCTGCACTGCAATAAAGCCTCCCTTCTCCACCACAAGCCAAGCTCTCTTCAAACATACTCCAAACACCCACTCAACAACCGCGCAATACAGGCATCACAATCAGCGAGCCCTTTGCTCCCATTATCATCATCGTAATCATACTAATCAACCTCCTTATTGCGTCGGAAGTATAATTTCTCTAATTTCTTGCGTCCCTTTAGAGAGTCATTCCTCAACCAGCCCAGCCAAAGTTGACCGCGATGGAGCCAAACGATCTCGTTCCCGAATACCAGCAACACAACGCTCTGAACTTGGACATAATCGAGAGCCATCATGATGCTCTCTCATCCACCAAAACCGTTACCGCCCATATCGCGCAAGTCATAACCGCTACCATATCCCCCGTCATGCTTGTCAAACTCAAAACTCGCCGCGCCCACGTCCACGCGCCAAACAGGGCAATCCTCAAGCTCTACGACCGACGGTTTGGCTCATCGCTTCGCAGGAGCAAGAAGGGCAAACATCTTCCGTGCCGTGTTCAAGACGAGGCCGCCTTTCGCTCCTTCGTCGATCGTGGGGATATGGGCCCTTTCATCAACGAGATTAAAGAGGATCGCCGCACGGAGCTACTCCCCAACTCAGCGGCGGATTGGAGACAGGAGCCTAAGGGACAGGCTAAGTTTAAGGCGGCCTTGTGGTGGGAGGCCCGCTTGCACTTTGAAACTGAGGTCAAGGCCTACAAGCGTCTCAAGGAGCTCCAGGGTGTTTTCGTTCCCCGTATGTATGCCTCTGTGCGACTGTCGTCTTCTAACGTCAGCGGTGACATGAGCGAGTACACCATTGTCAACGGTATTCTTCTCCAGTTCATTCCCGGATCTAGCCTCTATGATCTGCCTGAATCACCCTCATCGCCCACCTCGCAGCAAGAATGGACCTCGATCGTCCCACGCGCAGTTCAAGGAGCCTACGAGATCAACCAGCGCGACATCCTCCTCAAAGATAGCTGCCCACGTAACGTTGTAGTCGACGCAGGCTCTCGTCAACCCTTCATCATCGACCTTGCGCAGTGTTACTTCAAGGATCAGCTCTTCAAGGATTGGGAGCATTTCGGCTTTGGTGAGGGGCAGGAGAACTGGACTCCCGAGGCGCAGTGGCGCGAGAGCGTGAGATGCCTTGATAACCCTGGCTCGATTGGCTTGCCTATGCAGAGCAAGCTGAAGAGGGTCAGGAGGTTCTCGATCGATGTGAAGTATCCGGAATGAACGAGCGTCTTCGTCGGTCGCGACACCAAGGTCACGAAAGAAACAAGCAAGTGCGGACGACGAGACATCGAGGGATGAACTGGAGGTATGAATAATTTGATAGTTCAGCAGACCCGAGACAAGGATATTGAGCCCTGTCGGTCAATATTTGGAGCATACCTGGGTTTCAGCGAAATGCAAAAGCGACATGTCGCATTTCCGAGAAAGGACTGCCAAGGGTATCCTTGGATGAATCAATCTTCCACTACTTTTCAAGTCTAATAAACTCCTCTACCACTTTATTGACTGTATTTCAGAGATGAAAACCAGTGATAAGTCTCTTTGCATTACCTTAACTAAGGAACCCGAGCATTGTACTATCGATTTTGACAGAAGTTGACTGTCTTTTCGTATGATTCAGCCTGTATTATAATCGCAACTGTGATTAATCAGCCCTTGGAAGATCTGAAGGATCAGAACTTTCGTAAAAACGCCCGACTTGGTGAATTCCGTGGTGGTGCCTTTCGCTGAGTTGAATCCCGTTTTGGTGGAAACCCGATTTTATGGCTGAGTGTGACTGCAGAACCAGGAAGTATTTATCACGTTATATCGTCTTTGCGGTGCTCCAACATCTCGCACCAATTCCATTGGCGATCTCAGGTCACTTCCGCCCGATTTCAATCCCACTGGCCTCCTTAGCCGGGAACCTGGAAAAGTAGGTCGGAATCCCGGCCTTCGGAAGTCAGTCAATCGGGACCCCGACTTAGTCGGGAGAACGGGGGCTGGAATTTATCCAAGCGTTTAAGGTCCTGTAATTTCTTATCTTAGATGAAGATACTTTGATTGAGATTGTGTTAGAGATGCTCCCAATGGCTAGTGTGTAGAGCGAGGCTTATTGACCAGCTCGAAACACCTTGAGGCGACAAAGATGAGAGTCTTTCATAGAGGAGGGTGACTAATGGTATCGGCGTGTGAAGATTGTTGCGGTGGTTATTGAAGCCCTCTATTGCTTGTGGTGGTGGCCCAGAACCCTTCAACCTGGAACAGATGATATCGCCACTGGCTATCTATTGAGGGTTGTCGGTGATGGCTTATCCTTTGTGCCATCTCATGGGCTTTCGCATGGTAGCTGTCTCAAGGGCATGTCCATTGTCTCTCTTGTCTCTGTCTTTCTTCCCGGTATCCTCCTTGGCCGCCTTATTCATCTCTCTCCCCGTCCCGTCCCTAGAAAAATCAGTATTGGCATACGTCCGGGTTGCTTTTGGATATTGAGACCACCTCAGCTGCTACTATTAACACCTTTCTGCTCTACTATTCGCGGATATATTGACCACGCTGTCCAGTTCACCGGCCGAGATCAGCCTTTCTCGTTGGCAAGGGATAGAGCCTAGCTATCTGGGTATCAGCAAAAGTGATGATCCTGCCATGCCCACCATGATTGTGTCAGATACTCCAGGTGACGCCATGATGAAGGTACTTAAATTTCAAGGTCCTCTTCCAGATGAAACCAGAATATCTTGTTGCAATGGATTGACGCAGTTACACGCATTTCCGGACAAGAACGGAGCAATTGCAATATATCTGACAGCTGTTGACTTGAAAGCCATGTACCCGATACTCCTACTTCCAGCGCTACCTATCTTGCATTAGAATACGATCGAATTTACGATGCAGCTGTGCAAAACGTTAGCGGAGAATCGACCTTACCAAACATCTTTAGAATAATATCCCAAGCCCTACCATTGTCCAATACAGCTCGTCTCTTCCAGAAATGTCAGCGTCAATAAAGCAGAGTATAGTAAGAGGAGATCACGAAATGTATTGGCTTGGACGAGTAAGACCTGGGCGAGACAGAATTTTGTCTTTGCTGATCTCTCCCGTAGCGTCACCTTCGTTGATATACTGGTGTCATGAGACGAACGTCAAGTGACACAAAACCTGACAAAGGCTGCCCCTTTTGGGGCAAGTTATTATCCTCACCAGGCCGCATTGGCCCTGTTCACCCTTTGGCTCCTGATACCATTTCTGGGACCATTTATTCAAATCTTACTAACTGCTCCTAATCCTGCACTCATGGTAGCAAACCTAACTAGGGCCAGCTTTAGAGCCCATTTTCCAGACGGGAGATTATCTATCTATTCTTTAGCAAAAGTCCTAAAATAAGGTTACATTTGCATCCTCCTATCTGGAACAAAAAGCAAACACAAGATTTTTATATTTAGTCATTTTCCAAGGATTTCAAAACTAAAGCACGGCCTGACGAGCAGGCGATAGCTATTTCTTAGCCCATCAACGTGAGTTCCTCCACCCGGTTCTCTGGAGGCAGCCATAGGAGCCGACATAGATTGCTCATGGTCCACAACTTATCGACAGAAATGTTCAAGTTTAGAGCCTGCGGATTCCTCGAGAAATTGTTGGATGCCGAAGGTAAAGTAAGCCCAGTGACGTCACTTGGAGGGTGGTTACCTGTCGGCCCGAAAACTGCCTACCAGACCGAGCAGCTATTGTCATCTCACGTCCTCTCTCACCGGCCCGTCGCTACATCCCATAACTTACCTGTGTCTTTAGAAGCTGAATAGCTGCTTGCCATCAAGTGAGAAGGCTACAGAGCCTACCCAGTCGCCATGGCCCTTCAGCGTCTTCTTGCACAAGCCCGTCGCTCGAGCTTCATATGGCAGGGATTGATGCCAAGCCCAATTAAACATCATCTTTGCCAGCGGGATCCCCCTACATAGAACGTAATTGGTCTTTCGTCTCCTCCTTTGACGCTAAAATTCTAGAGAAAGGCTGTGGTCCTACGATGCTCCGCCGTGCGGCCTAGAGCTGATGCACCTGAATATAAGCTAGTAATTGGTTATTTATCTTCTTCTTTAACGCTAAAATTCTAGAGAAACGCTCACAGCATCGAATGAACACCCACCCACCCACAGTGGATCCATCTAAGTATGAGCTAGAGAGGTAATTGGTTGTACATCTTCTCCTCTGACGCTAAAACTTTTATTGGCGTCTGAGATTGCTCTTCCCCCCCAAATGTACCGCACCAAAGCCACTAACAGCTGCACCTTTCGCTATATCTTTAACTTAGATACCTGTAATTACAGGACTCTTATAGCACACCCTTACTAATATACCAGGGTATTTTAATGTTTAAATTATGCTAGACTTTGCAAATGCTTAGATATACCTTTTAAGGCTAACTTATAAACTTAAAAATAAAGAAAAAAAAGAAAAATAAGCTAGTTAATAAAGGCTTTTTTAGACTTAAGATTAAAGTACTTAATAAGCTTAAAAAGAAGTTATTTAAAGAGATAGATTTTAAGCTTAAGGAAATAGAATTTATTATAGCTATTTATAGTAGCTTATATAATAAGTAGTTTAAGGCTATTAAGTAGTAGGCTAAAAGGGTATTATTAAAGCTTAATTTGCTATAGTAGTAATATAAAATTAATAAAAAAGGGGTAATTATAGGGTTTTATAGAGGGAAAATATATTAAGTTTTAT
>JABEEO010000838.1:0-16794 GCA_013364945.1 Fusarium tupiense | reverse complement strand
CCGAGTTTCCATTGCCCGAGTTGCCATTACCCGAGTTGCCGTTACCAGAGTTACCGTTGCCAGAATTTCCGTTTCCTGAGTTGCCATTGCCAGAGTTGCCGTTACCACTGTTACCACTACCGCTGTTACCGCTGCCAGAGTTGCCGCCACCGGTAGTTACGTTACCACCACCACCACCGCCGCCGTACGAGCCTCCCTGGATGTAAACCTTGATACTGTTTACAAGCCAGTAGGCGTTCTTGAAGTCGGCAGGGTTGTTGGCAACATAGTCCTTGCAGTCTCCCAAAGACGAGGTCTCTGGGTTCTTGCCCCAGACATCAGGGGAGCCAGCCCAATCACCACAGAAAGTGGTATCAAAGACGATGTTGTTCTCCTTGAAGTGATCGTCGATGTTGCAGCCTTGACCGCCGTTGAATTTGGCAGCGGGAGGACCCCAGGATGAAGGGGTGGGGTTACCGGACTGGATATCTTGGGGGATGCGACCGCGGTGGAAGAACCATACAGCAATGTGGTCGGATGTCCACTCAGTGGCGTAGACTCCGCCGCCGATGTCATTGAAGCCATCGCCGTAGTTCTGGTTGTCTGAGGTGTCCTGGCCACAGCCGGCGGAGGCACCAGCAGAATCGCAGTTCTCGGACTCGAGGGTCGTGCCCTGAGTGGTGCCATCATTGGTGATGCTGCAGCCAGGTCCAGTGTGGAGACTGATCTTGTTCTCAGTCTGAGTGTTGACACCCTCGAGGATATCAATCTCGCCAGAGGTTGGCCAGTTGGGGCCGAACATCCAGTATGCGGGCCAGACGCCGGGGATGCTGCCAGGCATATGGGCGATATCGGCGACGAAGAGACCGTGAGTGAAAGCGTCGTGAGAGGTGACACGGACAGACCTCCGGCCATTGGAGGGGTTCTTTGTCTGGTAGTCTACACCCATGTAGACAGCACCATCGACATAGCCAGCCAAACCCTCAGAGTTGGCGGCGTCGGCATCGACGTAGTCAACAAAGCCGTGTGTAGGATCCTCCTCGTTGAAGAACTCAAAGGCCTCGAAAAAGTTGGAAGAGTCGTATGTAGTCTTGAGGGAGTACTGAGAGTAGGAGTTGTTCTGTGCAAACGCACTATTGAACAAGGCCGTAAGGCCCAGCGCGAGGATGGAGGAATGCATTGTGGAGTCTTTGGAGAAAGAGAAAGAGAAAGAGAAAGAGAAAAAGAAAAAGAAAAACAAAAAGCCGACAAGAGGAGTGTTGTGTTGTTCCTAGTTGACTATTCGCAAGATCGATTCTGATTTGAAGCTGAAGTTTTTGAGTGTGAAGGAGAGAATGCGATGAAGTCGTTCACAGAGACAGATGATTTGTGCCAGGTGGGTAGGTTGTATCAGGGCGAGGCTGATCCCTTTAGAAGGTCGAGTGCAATGAACAAACGGTTTATAACAATAGATCCGTGAACTACCATTCATCACCTATTGTCTGAACGAGGGAATCCCCAGCCAAAAGGGGAGGGAGGGCTGGAGCTGGAGCTGGAGCTTGAGGGGGAGGCTATTGAAGTGAGTGACAATAGCTCTGACACTGACGCTGCCAAGGAGGGAGGTAGGTAGGTACTAGGTAGGTAGTCCAGCGATATAATTACTGCTCCTAGTCAATAGGAAAACAGCAACAAAACCAAGTAAAAAGAGAGTGGATGGAAGAGAATGATAAAACAAGGACGGTCAGCCAGCTACCAAAAGGATTGAACGGTGATGGCGACGAATGCAGCCAAGAAAGAAGTCAAGGAGTGGATGTGTCTTGTCTAAGTTTCCAAGAACAGCTCAGCCTCAGAGTAACCAGACACTGAAGACGGAAGAAGCCAAGGCAAGGCAAAGTACAAAGACAGAGAGAGAGAGAGAGAACAAGAAAGAGAGAGAAAAAAAGAGTGAGGTTGGTTATGGTCTAGTAAAAGGAAGGGCTTCCAAGGAGAGGAGGGAATGCGGGAGCTATGTATAAGTTTATGTTTCTGATATGGACCGGAATGTCTTACAGCCTCTCCTTTTGAACGCCAAGCTATTTTGAGAAACGAGACTAGCCATGTTTCTTTGTTACTCTCCCACCCCTTGTCTCGTTTGGGCTTCTATCAGTCAGTTCATGCTCTACGGGATAGAATAGAGATCAGATGGATACTAGTGCTCGTGCTGTGCATGCTAAAAGATTTCCGAAACAATAGCCAAGGGGGTAGGGGAGGAGCCCTTGAACAAGTCAGGACTCTTCATATAATAGAGTGCCACCAATAGAACCTCCCACAACCACTCTTGTGCAGAGGCTCTGATGCGTAGCTTGACAGTTCTGATTCAGAGAGGGCCAAGGCCAATCACTCCAACGGAGAAAAAGCTTAGCGGAACCATATACGGCTTGGCGTGCCTGGAGATGGCCGGTTCAGGCAGGGAGATGGATCACTCGAGGCCTGTGATAGGCCCATTTCAAGTAGACGAGCGGGTTCAGGGGTTTGCATCCACTAGACGAGCACGCTATTTGACAGTGGAGTGAGTGTGTGGGTTTAGTGAGTACTGTACCTTACTAGCTCACCTAGCTGGAGGGCTTTCAGATGGGACGAGAAACAGCTGACGACGAAACAGAAACATTCCCGCTCAGCTGAGTAAGGTGTATGTTGTGTTTTCTGCTGGAATTCTCTATTGTAATATGTTGATTATCCATCTGAATGCTATTGTTCTTGAATTCGTGAATCATACAACTAACTACTACCTAAATATTTAGGTACACCCACCCAGTCTATCAGGGACCCAGACTTTGGTGTCCATAACAGCGCTTCTACATAACTCGACTGCATGTATGTATAGCCGCGCGCTCAACTCGTTTCTATCCCTGTCTCTCCACCTGATGCCATCCATCTATAACTACTAGGTAGGTACCTATCTTTGGGAGTTTAAAGCCCAATCCAACAAGCAAGCAAGAACAAAGAATGTCCAGACAAAGCACCCAGCATATAAATCACAAATTAAATAACCTGATCTTGACCCCATCTTGAATCGCTCATATTTAAGCTAGGCTGAATTCATTCCTTACCAAGACATTTCAGTCACTTACTTAGCCTCGACGCGCGTTATCCAGCCGCCGCCACACTCATGCAAACAATGACCTTGCTAGGTATTCTGAAACATAGTCTCAGGAATGGAAGCAAGGCTAGACCTTTCTATCCCTTCTCCCTGCCTGGCCTACCTACCTACCTAGCACCTCTTTTGGACACTCACACATATGTCCGGTACGGCACTGTAGTGTACTCACGCTGCTGACCTCACCGCAAAACCTTTCTGCCACCTCCTTTCTCTCTCATCATCTTCGATACTTCAACATTTCCACTTGATGAACCTTGAAATTCGATAAAAATCTGCCACTACTGAAATGTATGCAGACATCTATCGTATCTGTCCTCTCCTGGCAAGGCTAGGCTAGTCTACTCTTAGTACCTACAGTAACTATGTACTTCAACGGGCGGAGAATCAACTCCTGGGTCTATTCTTCCGTGCCGTGGTCCCGAAGTCACATCACATCCCGGCAGTCATGATCTCGGCTCTATAGACTAGACGAACAAGATCGACGTCTTTCTCAAGGTCCAGGACTCCAGGACCACCTCCATCTTTTTAGACTTTTGGAATGTCGTGATATTTCCCCTGATTGTATGGAGTCTCGCTACGCATATTGTATCTGGGATTATCCTTGCCCAATAATCATCCATCATCCATCACTTCCGGAGGATCTCACTCATTCGACACAAAACAGTTTCACCCCACGCATCTCAACACTACTGTATGTACCTACCTATCAGTATCGGATAATTCCCCCGTAGGTGGTTGAACATTTTCTTTCGGACCGATCGCAATCCCCAGCTACTCGGGTATATACTGTACTGTAATTAAGGTACATAGTATACGGAGTATGTATGTTCTTTCTAATTGACAGCCACATGAAACTCTACATACATCCTCCTCCACAACATAACAACATCCCTTTCATATCTATAAAACACTTCCCATCTCCTCTCATTTCATACCATGACGGTTCGGTAAGCAGGCGATGCTTCCGAATTCAAAACTCTCCGTGCGATATGCAGCCGAGATTTCTCCCTTACGTCCATCTCTCTCGACTGTCGCGGTTCTCTTTCTAATGCCTCGTCTAAGTGGGTATATGCAGTCGAGAAAAGAAAAAGTGCAAATCATGTACCGAACTCCGTGGCAACCATCAGCACAGTCATACCATTAGACTGCTTTTCGTGTCCGTGTCCGTTCCCCGTATATCGT
This sequence comes from Fusarium tupiense, assembly GCA_013364945.1. Taxonomy (NCBI): domain Eukaryota; kingdom Fungi; phylum Ascomycota; class Sordariomycetes; order Hypocreales; family Nectriaceae; genus Fusarium; species Fusarium tupiense. The sequence goes on along the minus strand of JABEEO010000838.1, from coordinate 12,515 downwards.
CTCGCCGAGTTGATGCGTCTATATCCCAACAACAAACAATCAAGGGTAAATCGTCGCTTCATTCATCTCACAGCTTCATTCAAGTGCTCTTCACAACTTGACCTTCTTGCCGGTGAGCTTGAACCATATGACCGCAATGAGATCCTCCTTAAAGCGCTCCCATGGGTTTCGGTTGAGCCAGTAACTGAACTCACGGTAATAGTACATCTCGCCCCAACAGTCTCGGCCCCATTCGCACCCTGCCATGTTGACCAGGAAATCGCGCTGGTTCTCCTCATAGTGGATATGCTTATCCTTAGGACCGCCATCGGGGTTGCAAGCTCCCGGTGGGAAACTGTTGATCTTACGCTGATGTAGGAACCCGACATGCTTGCGCACCCATGGTTGCGTCTGATATAGCTGATCCAGCGCATCTTGCTCTTTGTGTTCCCACTGCATGTGCTTCTGCTCATATGTAACAGGATCCCACCAAACGTCGAGCAGTCTGTCCGTCCAGTCGCTGCGTCGCATGAAGAAGGATCCGAGGTTGAAGCCGGCGCAATCCTGTGTCATGATCATGTTGATCGAGCTGGCCTTAGCATCTCCAACAGGGCTTCGCGAGACCTCATCCAGATAATGATGGGTGAAAGGATGCGATATGTTGCGAGGGTTGAAGTAGTTGATGTCGCGCTTGACTTCTGTCTGCAGGTGGTTGAAGATGTGGTCTTGAAGTGATACTGAGGGCTCCATGACGAATGTGTTCAAGTCCAGCCACCAAACCCTGGCATCGAGTTTAGTCTTTTATTCAGCAATACACACAGCCAGGGTCAGCTTACCATTCAGCCTTGGGATACTTCCTCAAGGTCGACCGAATAAAGTCGACTTTCTCCCAGCTCTCCCGCCACTCGTGCGCATACTTCTTCTTGGTGCTCATGTCCACGATTTCCAAGTCGTAGCCCCATCGGTTGACGTACTTTCGCTTGTTTCGCACGCTGTCTCGCTCGATAGCCCATTCTCTGGCACCCTTCCACTCCATGACACCACCTCCAACATTTGCGCCTAAGATAATGACAAACTTGTTGCCGCCACCAAACGATCTTCTCCAGTAATATACAAGAGCTGTATATGATCAGTCATAGCCCGAGACCCAAGATGAGCCAGGGGCAACTTACGGGTTGTGTAGAAAATGGTGTAGCAGAGTGTTGCCAACAGCATGAACAGTAAAACCATCTTTAGTCTTCTGCCCATGCGCCCATAAATCGATCGTATTCTACCGGCGAGTGGTACCTTTCGAATCCATCTTGGCCCCCGTGCATGCTTTTCCTTCCAAGTCTCACGCTGCCCGTTAAACTGCGGGAGACTGCTCGATAGTCGCCGCATGTGTCTGCTGAAGAAACCCTTGTTTTGAGTCGAAAACGAAGAAAATGTGCTAGAGTTGTGAGGTCGCATCTTGGCCGATTCCCATACAACAGGACCACCGCTCACGTTCGCTGGAGTTGATCTCCCGCTGTCAAGGCTCAAGCCTGGACTTGACCAGCCACCACCGGGAACAGGCGAGGGGCTTCGCGAAAGGGTCATGGAAGGACCTGGGGTATCTGTAAGAGGCGGGCTCAGCGATTAGCCCGCGAACTAGGTTGACTGCAGTTGACGGTCCATGGAAGTTAAAGACAAGCAAGATATATCTATGGGGGAAAAAAAGAAGAGGGAGAAGGAAGGAAGAAAGAAGCGAGAGCAATGGGCTTAGGTAGCTGATAAAGCAAGGATGATCAAGAACAAGTTAAGGCTGAGGCCACGCAGAAACTAAGGCGGAATGACGGGCACAAGAGTATGTATAAAAAGAGACAGTGGGGAGGATAACAGTCCAAAATACAGTAGTTATGGATGGTGTAAGGGAATCCGCCAAGAAGCCTCAAGGTATGAGAGCTGAGACATTGACAAGACAACTGGAGAGCGTCACGATCAACTGTACGTACCTGGAACTGGAGATAAGGGACTGTTGTGAGGCTGCTGTGGCCTCTGGGGATCGGAGGATAGCAAGCCAGGGTTGATCACGATATGGCTGACAGAAGACCGTTGTCTGGTATGAAGTACACGGGAAGGGCGATCGCTAAACGAGCTCGAAGAGCCGAAGGGTGAGCGTGATGAAGCCAGCTTGTTGAGCAACGTCGCAATCGGCGACTTCTAAGAAGGGTGCCGCTTATGCCGGTTATCGCGAAGTGGAGGGTGAGGGGCAGCAACTCTCGTGGAGGGTCGCAATCACGAGGATCAAACTGCTGTGATAGCAAATGCTTGGTGTTGTGTGGTTTTCCCCCTTTCCCTCTTTTCCCCTTCTCATTCGCCCACTCTGCCTCTTCTGCCCAGAGTCGCAGGAACGAGAAGTTCGCCTTGACGCCACAAACGTCCCGACTTTTCCACCTTGGCAAGGGAGGGTATACAGACGTTGTCCAAAGTTGTTCAGCTGAAAATGTGGCGCAGAGTCAGAATATAGTAGGCGGAATGGAGTATCGGGGGTCGTGACGGGGCGATGGGTGGCAGCACCGTATACGAGGATTGGACGACGTTGGCAGGTATACGGGTATGGGATGGTCGATACGATGCAACGCGATGATGGTGACAGAAATAGGTTAGAATTTCCCGTCGTGGTGGGTGGATGATGGGAGAATCCGCAGTGAAGCAGGGCAGTGATGGCGCAGTTTTCTTTTTTGGCTTTATCGTATCGACACTAATGAGGTATCCCGGTCTGACTAGTTAGCAGCTACAGTAGCTTCAACGATGGAGCTTCTCAAAGATTCGGTGTAGTTATTTAGATTCAACAGCACATCGCAGAATGCACCGGTAGGTACCTAGCTAGGTAGGAATAAAACGAGTGTGGTGCACTGAATCGCAGTGTCTTGAGGTGTAATTGTTGAACGAGCAGTGATCCTATGCGATGCGATGCGATGCGACTGCGGGAGTAACGGTGAACAACGGTCGGTGTAAATGCAATCGAGTCTTGTCGCAACTGGATCTGAGTAAGATGCAAGATACTGCATTGACTGGAGTACACTAACAAATTAGCCGAGTCAGTCACTTTGTTCAGTGTGTTGGACGTGAAGCTCGTATCGCATTGGATCGTACCGTATCGGTCAATGCAGGTATAGTACCTTAGGCTCGCTTCGTGATGGACAGTCAAATTCAGGAAAGGATGAGAGAGAGTGCAGCAAGTCCAAATTATTATAACAGAGACCAAGAAAACTCAAACAAAAAGGCCATCTACCTACCACAGCTCTCAGGGGAGGGGGAAAGCCTTTTCTCTTGCTTCAAGGTTCCCTTCTTATAAATAATAGGGGGATCCTGGACTCTCAGAGCCAAGAAAATAGGTAACTATGCTACACTTGGTTCTAATCCGATCCCGAGAACTTCCCTTTCTTGAGAAGACCAGGGGATACCGTACTCCATCTCTGTGTAACAAAAGATCCTTTGCATCCAATGCAGGCACAGACACAGACACAGACACAGACACAGGTACAAGTCCCTTGTTTGTCAGTCCCCAAGAAGATGACAAGCTGCAGTCAGCCTCTTCGATACTGTTGCATTGGGAATTGGGTGACCTCTACTGGAAAAGGCGACATTTCTCGAACCTTAGTACTGGACGTAATGGATCGCGGCCTGGGGGCCTTGGTTAAATTTCCTGTGCCATGCCCTTCTAGCCCTTCTATTTCTCAGCCTTGGACCCCTACCTTATTAGGTACTAGGAGACCAGGGGGGAGAAAAAAAGAGCGGAATTACGTCAGAGCTCATCTTCTCCAATTGAATCTGCCGAGACAATTTGATTGTAAGGATCCGATCAAAGAGCGCTCACACTGCTAGTCTGAACCGGTTACTTGTCTTGTAGGGCAGAAATGTGTTGGGCTGGTGATTCTTCTTTGCTCCTTAAACTTCTTTCTCCAAGTGCTGATGCTGAGATTATGTATCCGTAAACCCACTGATGTATTAGAACTCTTGCCTCTGATTGCCTTCATGGCCCGGGCATTTTGACAGTTCAAGAACCCCACAATCCTTAGGTATTGAATTTCAGGTTCAGGGGGGTGTAACCGTTAACGGAAAGCCAAGAGTTAGCGGTAATCAGCTACCTTAAGTTGATGAGGAGAGTGAATTGAGTTTGGAACCAAGAGCGTCTGTCATTTCAAACATCATTCACGATGGCAGTCTGCAACTACCGCAGTACATACGTTCATTTTTATATGCCGACGGGACGTTCATTTCTATTAGCTTTGGTGGGTTACATCAAGCCAAACCTACGAGCCGACCCTGAACCTGTCAATCACAGCTTGAGCCTCCAATGGGCATTAGCATCGGTGTCATCTCACCATAGATATCATCTTTAATCTCTCTTCGCAGCTTCAGTGGGTGCACAACAACCAGGAAGCCCTCAGACAAGTGTCTGGAACTGGCGGCCTCTTGCAAAGCGTACCTGGATACTCCAGAACCAAATCATGAGACACCGGCATGATGTGCAACACTGCCCCAAATGGCCATGATGGCTTCTGAAGAAGGGTCAACTCGATTTGGCCAGGCCAGTTTAGCGACCCGTTCGGTGCCGGGGGACGCAGAAAGAATCTCTTCGTTTTGAGTACGCCTCAACAAACAAGAGTTTTGTCAAGTCACTGCATGCCAAATAGGTACCTACTGTATCCATGTTGTGGTAATGAGGCCCTTTCACCTTGACCCAGTCATACTGTCCATGGCCGATATATCTGAAATCACGTCACGACTGACGATGCCAAAGTTGACCTGATTGAACCCGTCCGAATCAACGCTTCAGTAGCAGTCAGTACCAGGTTCAATCAATCGTGGCTTGATTTCGTAACAGGCCTTGTCTCGACCAGCCAACAAACACCCCAAGCCAGGCCGAGTGGCCTTTTTCGAGAAGGAAGACCAACGCTTTTGTATCCAACATGTGTGTGTACAGTACCTACCTTACTGTACCTAATGATTGACAGACTAACAGCAGCCGGATGCCGGACCCTTTCCCCCGAATACACTCTGGATCGCGACAACAGCCAATTGAGCATTCTCCCGCCTCTCCATCAGAGACGCGACTTGGGCTTTTGCCTCAAGATCAATCTCCCCTAGTCCCTGTTGACTCAATTAATTCTGGTTCGATTTACGGAAACCCGTCGCAGATTCTAGGCGTGCAGTGGTCGCCAATACAACGGCCTACCTACGTACGAATCACACACACACACACACACACGCCAATGTCGGCGCTTAGAATTGACCAATCACACCCTCGAACCCCAGAAGGATGGCGGCTATTCCACACTCTCGGTTGCCCCAGGTCATTGAATCCATAGCCTATGAGCTATTGTTCAACGTTTGGACCTCAAATGCTTTGTTTAGCCTGCATCGAATCGATGCGGGCTTCTCACCAGAGCCCAATCAAGATGCTTTGCGCCCTTGGCTCTGCTCGATCCTGGTGCTTTTGCTTTTACCTGGGACCATCTGAAGATCCACAAGCAACAAAATGCAGTTGCTCGAGGTGCTATTATCGCCCACATCCTCACTGTGATTTACTTCCCTATTGTCGTAGTTTTCATCCATTCTTCTCCTCCTCCTCCTCCTCCTCCTCCTCAAGTCATACTTGCCTACCTACTCTTTTCATTCTCTCTTTTGGTTTCTTATTGTCGCTGTCCGTCTTTGATTGTGAATAAGCTATTCCTGTCACATCCTATTGTTCACTCTCTCTCCTTTGTTCTACTACATTCATACCACTACTAATTGGCATTTGTTCTGTATCGTTTGCTTCCCACAACATACTATCTATCATCTAAACGGTCAAGATTTTGACATTCTTCATCTTCATCTAAACAACGACGATATAGTCATCTGTGTTGTTGTAAAAACAAACACCAAACGATACAATTTCCATACGACCGCCAGCCATACATGTCTAAACACTAGATACTGTTAGCTTTCCTTCTCGTTTTGCATCCCTTTTTCTATTCAAAGACTGGTATTTACACCATGAACAACGATACTCATAATCAAGTCCCGGTACACCCACCGCCGTACTCGGAAGCCCAGCCACGGCGTCGAGAAGAGTGGGAGGATTGGGAGGATGACGAGCCTATCACGCCCATCGACGCTGGGGAGCAAGTCTCTCCAGCTCCGCTGAATGTGTCTACTCGAAACTCCAAACCCTCAACGCGACGTGCATCAAGAGCTTCTGCTGCAAGAATTGTCCGAGTCAAATCACGCCAGAGACAGAAGGTCCAGAATGCCAAGGCAGGCATCAAGCTTATCACAGACATGTCGACATTTCGCCGCCAGAACTACATGCCAACGCCGGTAGGACGAGCTGGGAAATTTGTAGACGCTGCTGCTCTAAAGGCATTGGAGGGAGAACCAACATCGGCTTCAGTAGGAAATTGGAATTGGTTCAAGAAGAGCAAGGACCAAAGCCCAGCAACTGCTTCGCCGCTGTCATCAGCCCAGCCAGCTCGATCAGCACGTACACCAGACAATAAGCTCTCGCCGGATGACAGACCCATCGTCATTGGTCTGGCTCTCTCATCTGAGGAAGCGGGCAACTCTTCCCGGTATGATGCCGCTCCAGCACCCATTGAAGCTCCATCACAGCCCTATTTGCCTCGAAACCCTTCTTCTTCAAATCTGTCTCCATTTCCAGTTCAGCAAAAGTCAGTATGGTCACCTGATACACCTGACACCGTTTCTTCATTTAGCACCATTCGATACGCCTCAAGTATCTATTCACAGTTTCCATCTCCCGGCACGACGACGGCCGTCAATGTTCCACCAGTGCCTGCGGTTCCAGCAAACTTCAAGAAGTCAGCTCATCAGAGGCTCATCAGCTTGGAACTCGGAGGCAGAACCCCTGATGACTCTGATGGCGGCACGCCATGCACATTGTTTGAAGAAGATGGCACTTCAAGCCCATACAAACAAGCAAGGGGAAAGACATCAGCACTGACGCCCGATAGTGCTGCATCCAAGTCCCGTGGCTGGTGGGATCATCATGTTGTCACACCTTTTATGGAGAACAGACTGACATTCACTACCAGTCCAAAGGTGTATACTGACTCACCAAAGACTATCCGAGGGGATGAATGGTGGAACAAGCAGGAGACCAAGCCTTCTCAAGGAGGTTATCTTACACCGAGCTTGGCTCCTGGCTCATTTCAAACACCAATTGTCAAAGAACCGACGCCACGCAGGACACCATCTCCCCGTTTTGAGCACACCCAAGAGAGCGAGTCTGGACCTTCGACTGCAAGGGCATCCCCCGTTCCTGAAACCATATCCATTTCAGAAAAACCACAAATACTTGTGACCGAGGAAGAAGAAACTACAGGGGAACAGCTGCCTGCATACTCGCCTCCCAAAAAAAAGAGCCAGGCTGCTCCAGTACCAGTAAGGTACAGGGCTGTTTTCCCGCCTGGACACCCACTTCAAAGCCAGTTTCCCCCCTCGCCCGGTCCTGTATCTCCTGGTCTCTCCTCTACCATGTCATCCCAACGAGCTGAGCAACTGACTGATATTCCACTTACTCCGGCCCCGCGAGACAACCTGCGTCTCTCTCAGATGCCTCTGCCAACACGACCGCTGGGAACATCTGCACCCCGCGAATACTCCCATGGCGAAGCCGAACACGCCACCAAACAGGAGCGTCAAAGAAGACGAAACGAGAAAGAAGAGGCTGTTGCTCGGCGCCTCGGTGGTTTCTGGAGAGGTCGAGGATGTATTCCAGAGAGGGGTTGCTTTGGTCGGACTGGACGCGAAGGTCGACGGCGCCGTCGTGTCTGGATGATTATTCTAGGAGTTCTTCTTGCGGTCATTATTCTTTCGATCACTTTAGGCGTTGTTCTGACACGCCCCAAGCATTCAGAGGAGGTGCCATCAATCTGGGTCAACTTGACGGATTTCCCACCCATGCCAACCGGAGACTTGACAATCGTTGGACCGGACAATATCGCCGCAAAGAGTGGCTGCACTGAGCCATCCACCCTGTGGAGTTGTTCTCTACCAAAGGAACAGCATGACTCTGTGAAGCCTTACAAGCCTGACCAGCCAACCATTATCCTCCAGATCCAGTGGGACAACAGTACTCGCAATGATTGGAAAACTCCCAACGAGGATCCCCCTTCGTTGAAGGAGCGTCGAGGTATGGGAGGTGCCGCACATGCGGGAGACACTGTCCGAGCACGGGGGGCGCCGAGCTTTGAGCCCAGTCCAAGCCCACCCAAATTCCAAGAGATGTGGTTTCTGGGAAACACAACCGACGATATCAAATCCGATAAAAAGGGCGGCGAGGCGACTCCATTCTACATCAGTCTGGTTGATTCTGTCGACGAGAGTAGCCGCAAAGAGCTAACCAAAAGGCAAGAATTGGACGTGAATGTTAGCCTTGCTGAAGTGCTCCCATCCCCTGATCTCAATGAGAATGGCGCATCCAAACCAGCTGTCCTGCTCCCGCAGCCGGTACAGCAGCCAGTGAGGCTCTACGACCGCGGGCTTCCGACGGAGCACTATGGCTTTTACACCTACTTCAGACGAACCATCTTCCTTAAGTCGGTGACGGTTCTTAACGATACCAAGGATGGGGACATCCCCCTAGACGAGGATGGTGGCTGTCGGGAGACAGAGGCTGATTTCATCGCGACGTGGAGCGAGACACGTTTTCTCGTTCAAATCTGGACACGCACACTGGCTGCCAACACATCGAAGCTGATCGATCCTACTGGGCAAGGCGCCATCGACGGATCACCAGAGCTGATACAACCAGGAACAATGCCATACCCGGTGACGGTAACGATGGATACACATGGAGGAGACCCAGGGAAAAAGTTTGTCTGGGCCTGGCCTATCGATGATAGACAGAAGATTGATGAAGAGAACCCTAAGCTACTGGCCAACGACATAGGAGCTGGTGGCACGTGGATCAACAAAAGGTCTCGAGGAGACGAAAAATTTGGCGGATTCGACGGCGGGACCGGAGGATGTAAATGCCAATGGGTGAATTGGGTGTCAAGATGATCACCATCAATCAACCAACCTATTAATTGACTAATGATGGGATGCATGTAGATTAGTAGATAGCTAGGTACTTATGCATCTAACATGAAAGCATTGGAAAGGGCGTTGTGGAATGTTCAACCCTGGAGGGTATTTTAGTTATCAACTGGGTTTAGTCAAACTTATTAAATCATCTCCTTCTATCATCCGTGATCAAGTCAAGATCCGTCTTTGATGTTGTTGTTCCGCATTCCCCCCCACCAACTTGTATCCGATGAGTGGGGCCGTTCCGTGTTGGGGCCGTAGCCCAAAATAACTTCACATCGAGTTACTGTAACTGAATGCCTTTGGATCTGTCTTATCATATCCTCGGATAAAAACCCCAGGCTCTTCACGCAGATGCGCTCTCTTCTTCTTCAATGTCGCCATAAGGGAATGCTCCTCGGCTTCAGGCCTCAAAGGCTCCGGTATCTCACAACCCTTGCCATCGAGACATCCTGTGATGATACGGGCGTGGCCGTTCTTCGGCATACGCCAGAATCAACTGAACTCCTCTTCAATGAGCGCATATCCTCTGATAACCGCGCATTCAAGGGTGTACATCCAATTGTGGCCGCCAAGGGCCACAGTGAAGCTTTAGCACCTCTTGTGCGTCGAGCAATAGACACTCTGCCAGCTGCTGAGGATGACGGCCAGAAATTCTGTGATGCCGGTGGCGTGAGAAGGCAAGTCCCGGACTTTGTGTCGGTGACTCGTGGGCCTGGGATGCGCTCGAACCTCGGAATCGGCCTGGATATGGCAAAGGGACTGGCTGTTGCTTGGGGTGTCCCCTTGGTAGGCGTCCATCATATGCAGGCTCATGCGTTGACGCCGCGACTGGCCCGGGCTCTGGGGATGAGTATGGGCGACGAGGAGATCTCTAAAGAGGGACCGGAATTTCCATTTCTGTCCCTACTTGTCTCAGGCGGACACACTCAACTTGTTCACTCAAGAGGCCTAACAGAGCATTCTATCATCGCTACAAGCGGCGATATTGCTATTGGTAATCTTCTCGACCAAACAGCTCGCGATATCCTACCCCCCAATGTTCTTGAAGCAAGCGAGCATGTTATGTACGGTCGCCTCCTTGAAGCCTTTGCCTTCCCACCTGAAAATAGCTCGACTTCTGCCTACGAGGCTGTTTTCACACCACCAGCTTCTCGCTCCGCAGAGATGTCTCCTCCGCCCACAGGGTATGAGTGGAACATCCCCACGCCATTTCGACAGACTAGAAAACTTGCATTCTCATTCAGTAGCATCTACACACACGTTCACGATCTCGCAACCTCCCGCCCCTCCATGTCTCTGCCTGAACGCCGGGCAATGGCACAGCATACTATGGTGGCAGCTTTTACACACCTCGCAGGCAGGTTATGTATCGCCCTAGACGACAAGCCAGAGCTTCGAGCTGCAAAGACACTAGTTGTAGCGGGTGGAGTCGCGAGCAATAAATTCCTCATGCATGTCCTGCGGTCTATGTTGGCTGTAAGGGGCTTTGATGACATACAAATTGTTGCCCCTCCTATAGAACTTTGTGTAGATAACGCAGCAATGATTGCGTGGACGGGTATGGAGATGTATCAAGCAGGCTATGAGTCTGAGTTAACTGTGACGAGCATTGGAAAATGGTACATGGATCCTGAAGTCGGGGACGGGATATTGGGGGTTGATGGGTGGGTGAGAAGAGACACAAGAGACACCAAGGGCTCAACTCCTTGAGAATTCATGGGGAAATCGTGAGAATAATTGCACCCTGTATACTAGTTAACAGCATGGGCGGTGTTAGCTTGACACGCTGTATGATATAGCATTCATTGTATTGTAATTTATTAGACCTTATGTAGCCATCACCACGAGATATTAGGGTTTAGGATATCTGTTCTTTGGCAGGGCAAAGCCGTCATTTGATATATTACACGGTCGTTCTGAATTTCAGGTCCTGTAGACGCGCAAGAGCCACCTCTATCACATAGGCTACGTCAGTCTGCACGTCTCTATTCCTAGGCTGACAGCATCTTTGTTTCTAAACCCAGGATCATCTAATCAAGTGCGCTTGTCACGTTGGTAAACTCGCCCTTCTCAAGCTTGGTCTTCCAGAAAATGGGGTTGGTGTCGTTGAAGCCGTGCTTCACCCAGCCCTCTTCCTTAACATGGTACAGGTTGATGTAACCACCAGAGTAAGCATCTCGGTGGGTGGCGGCCAGAATACTTCGCTTTCCAAGCTCCAGGGCATCCTCATCCGACAGATCGTACTTGTACTCGGCATCAAGAACACCATAGGCGAATGTTTGACCCGAGCCAACGCAGAAGAGGTTGCCCGCCAAGCGAGTACCATCGCTGTCGACATAGTAGAGAGCAGGGCCTTCCTCCTTGGTGACACCGGCGCACATGGTGCCCATGCTGAGGCCCATTCCCTTGTAGCTGTAGACGAGGTTGGCAAGGATCTTGCTGGCGGCCGCAACGCTGATGCGACGCTTGTGTCGTAGCTCATGGAGGCGACACTGCATGCCGAGCCAGGCAAGCCAGTACTGACAGTCTGCAGCACCACCGGCCATGGTTCCTAGCAGGACACTGTTGATTTCAATGACCTTCTTTACGGTTTGCGAGGCGATCCAGTTGCCAGCGGTGGCTCGGGAGTCGGTCGCAACGATGATGCCGCCCTGGAAACGGAAAGCGAGCGTGGTGGTTCCGTGGGCGATCTTGATGGGGCAGTTGGGGTTTGATCGGTCATCAGTGGCAGCGCGAAGCCATGACGAGGGCTACAATGATACAATCAGTATAACATTAATAGTAGCCAAGTTACGCCTAGGGTACGAACCTGAGCAACGGGGGGCATGGCAAACTTGAGCGAGAGATCGCCCATGGAATTCAGCAGCTCATCCTGGTCCTCAAAAGGCTCATTCTGCTCATATGCTGGTCGGCTGTATTTCGAAACAAGAGAATCCATCTTGACTTTATTGAAAGAGAAGCAGAAGTAGGAAATAAATCGTCTTGTAATCCTTCGTCCTTGAGCTGAGCTTGAGCTGAGCTGAGCTGGATGCCTCGAATCCTAGCTTCGGTGGAGTGCAAAGGGCGGAGAGAAGTCTTTTCCCTGGTCGTGATGTCTTCGTTATGTCGTTCGTGATCGAGGTTGGTGTTGTTGACGTTGACGTCGACGTTGACGTGCGTGGATGATGATGGTGGTGATGGAAATGCTGTGAAGGCGAAAGCGGAAGTACAGTAGAAGTGGGAATTGAAGCTCTAGACAAGGAGCTGAGGCTCAGGCAGCTTCCGTTGCGCGCGTCAACTCAATGCCACCTCCAACTTCGGTACGTACCTTTTCCTGTGACGGCGGGCAAGAGGGACAGGACAGGACAGTGGGACTGCTTCTGAATGCCTGATTTTCAAGGCTTTCAATAGCCCAGCTACAATCACGTACCTTGCTTATCTCAGGCAGCATCTTGAATCTTCAACTACAACATCTCATATATATATATATATAT
>JABEEO010000837.1:0-10554 GCA_013364945.1 Fusarium tupiense | reverse complement strand
ATTTTATTATTTTTAGGTAAAAAATACCTAAAACCGGTCAATTCTTCTGTCCCCCAGGGGGCCCTGCAGCGATCGGTTAGGGGGGCCGGTTGGGCGCTAGAGGAGGCAGGCACATTTGGAATTGGATTGAGGCTCTTGGTCTCTGACTATTGACAATATTCCCGAGATGGTTTCATTCTTAGTTCACACCATCTTTTGGGTTGTTGAAGAAGAGAAGGCCAGAGAATCACCTTCCACGCTGACCATGCAGGGCTGGCAGTTGATCGACACTCTTGGTTACCTTGATTGGTGTGATGAACATGCGAACTGACGTGCAGATGCAGATACGTTCTCTTGTCCTCTCACAATCATAATCGACTGAGGGTTCGTATTCTGACGCGTAATGTTCAATCGTTGAGTGGTGAGTCAGTATCTCGAGTCACTCACTCACTGATCCATAACTTGGCATTCCTTGTATGTAATCACATGTTAGAGTTTAGAGGCTCTTTGGGCTCCAAGTCCCAACCTATTGAGACCTTGATGTTGCTCCATTAATGGAGCATATCTTGAGATCCACCCGATACCGGCTTGTCCGGAGCATCCACCATCAGCGGATCATAGCGCCGATAGAGAAAAAGCCAAGCTTGGACTGGACTAGAAAGCTCTAGACAGACACGATATCAAATCTGATTGATTGTCTGCCTGTTTCTAATAATTTCATCACCATCAATAAGCGTGTTTCTATTCTTGTAGAGTTCTCACTCGCATGGTTAGGTAGTTTGTATTACAAGTCTGGTTAGTCCTTGATAAGCATCCCCAGTAAACAAGCTTCAGTCTCATTGGGTCTACACCTCGCTCGGTCAAGGTCAAGGTCAAGGTCAATGTCACCCTCACCGAGACAGACGCCCAAGCGCTGTTCACTTGACGCGAAGCGAAATAGGTTAGGCCATCACTTTACGGATCACTCTTGTTACCCTTGAAGATCTGGGCATCAATAATCTCCCTGCATCAACCATTGAAACATCGTCATCTCGCGAAAACAACTTCACAATGTCAACGTCTACGTACACCATCCCTGATCGCATCGTGCCCATGCGCGTCATCGTCTGTGGCGTCCATCGCACAGGAACGTTGAGTACGTCTATCCCAGGGGGTTGATAAGCCTCCCCCCTCTCAACAATTACGCGCGTAATCTACTAATAGCTACTACCCGAAAAAATGAGAGCTGAAACAGACCAACAGGTATTCGTAACGCTCTGTGGCAGCTCGGTTTCCACGATTGCTACCACATGCAAACTCTCTTCAATAATCCCACCCGCGCCCCTGAATGGGTACGTGCCATGGAAGCAAAGTATGCCGATAAGGGGTCCTTTACCCGCGCAGACTGGGATCGCTTGCTCGGCGATTGTCAAGCTGTGTGTGATGTTCCCGCTGCCTTCTTTGGCCCTGAATTAGCGGAGGTGTACCCTGAAGCTAAAGTCATTATCATGAATCGAGACCCTGAGAAGTGGTATGAGAGTGTGCTTAATAGCATCTACTTGATAACCACGCCAAAGGGGTTCTTGGCTAAACTTAGTATGATTTATTGTTTTCTGCTTGATACGAATCTGCAGTACATGGCCAAGTATAGCAAATCGATGAGGTCTCTGGTTCAGAAGTACGACCATGGAAATGATAAGGACAAGGCCATTGCATGGTATAAAGCACAGTATCAAGAATTTCACGACAGAATTCCAGCGGATCGGTATATCGAGTATACCATCACAGAAGGCTGGGGACCGCTGTGTGAGTATCTTGGTGTTGCCGTACCAGAAGTTCAGGATCCCGAGACAGGAAAGATGGTTGAGGCACCGTTCCCACATCTCAATGATGGCGAGACTTTTAGGAGGAACAGCGTGGTTATGAAGAAGAAGACCATGCAGAGGGCGAATCAGAATTTACTGGCGGCTGTGGGGAGGTTGGCGTTGACGGGTGTGGTGGGATATGCAGGTTATCTGGCGTGGAAGACTCGGCTTGGGGGACGTATCTAGTCGAGCTTGACATGTTTTGAATGCTTGATCATTTCGGGTCGTGTATTTGTATTGTCACATAGGAACGTTTTTATCTTTTTTGTCAAGGGTGTTCAGGAATTCAGGCATTGGGTCACTCACATGCAAGTTATGTCAAGGATAGTCTGCTGAACACCAATTTGCTCATATATCATTGCTCCTGTTTATATCATACCCGCAGTAGATTCGCCATACGTAAAGAGGCATATCCAATTGTTCCCTCAGCTCATATCTCTCGAAACATCATCACATCTGCAAAAGTCTCATAATATTCGCAATTTCAGCATTGCCCGCCATTGCCTCCAAATGTCCATCCTGATCCATCTGCTGCTTCTTGTACTTCCTCGGCCCCCACATCTCCGACCCATCAACATCAATATCCCAAACCTCCTCCGGCTCAACCTCCGTCTCCCTCGCCTCCTTGATAATCTTCCCTTTACCCTCGTGTAGAAAGTCGTCCATGACCTCCGTTGCTACGTTGAGCAACCTATCACTTCCCACGCCGCGCTCTCGAACATCACTCCCGTGCCCCGAGGCCGTCGAGAAGACGTAGCCTACTACAAAGGGGAGCTGGTCCTCGGAGGGTATGTAGTTGAGGAAACTGGGGCCGACTTCGGCGGTGAGGGCGTGCTTGAGATCGGTGAGGAGGGACCAGGCGATGTGGTGCATGGTGAAGTAGTCGAAGCTGATACGAGGGATTTCGCTGTTGACCACTTGGGCGAGTTGTTTGATGAGACCACTTGGAGATGTCGGTACTGCCTCGAGCTGGCATCTGTCAGTAAAAGCTTGCTGTACGGGCTTGTCGGTACTTACATTAGCCTCCTTGGCCTTTTGCTTCAGGTCTCGTTGGGTATGACCCTTTCCATCCATGCTTGCCTTCTTACGACCCTCCGTCAAGAGTTCTCCAACCGTCTCAGTGGTCCAGGGCTCACGGGCATTATCCACACGAACACGGTTGTCCAACGAGAGAGAGACCCAGCCATCGAACTTCATGTTCGGCGCATTACCTTTGTGCTCGGTAGGCTTGGTGCTCCGTCTGTTCGGTGCCCAATTGGTGAGTGAAGTGCCCAGGCAGAGACAGTAGTTCTTGCAGTAGCCTTCAAGATCCCTGGGCGGATCCCCAATAAAGAAGCACGGGTTGCCTTGGTATCCCCAGAGCTCCTCAAGATCCTCCCACGCCTGACCCTCGGGAATACGACCCTCTTGTCGGAGGGCTTGGTAGAGCTGTGTAGTAGTCATGAGACCACCGCTAGGCGCAGCAGTCTTGATACCATTTTCATGCAGTACAGATCGCATATGATGGATCAAAAGACCGCAGTGGATGGGGTTCCGACGAAGGAAGTGGAACTCAGAACGCTCTTCACTATCATGAGGCGCCAAGCCGACCTCCGCCGACGACTGGAACGTCTCGAAGATAGGATCATGATTCCATCGCGTCGCCACTTGAAGGACTTGCTTGCGCTGAGCCGTCTTAGGAAGACCGACAAGAGCCTTTTGAATCTTCAGACTCTCCTGTCTGAACTGCTCATACCCACGCCCAACGGAATCTCCAAGACCCTGGACGATGTCGAGATACATCTGAAGAGCCCACGATATCCAAAGACGAGGGTGCGCTTTGTTCTCCCTAAGCGCAGCGCCCATGCCGCGGACAATCTCGTCCTCCACGTCACCTTGACCAGGCTTGGTGGTAAGGAGGTGAAAACCCGAAAGGATTTCCAGCAAGGCCGTTTTGTCCTGATTCCACCTCTCCGTGTTATTTCTGCCACCGGCACCGAGTCTCTCGTTATACCAACCGAAGGCACCGTTATATCCTCCAGGAATGATAGTGTCATGGTTCCCCACTATGTAGCTGTTGAAAAGACCCATGCTGTTTATGGTCAGAACCTTGGCCACGTCGTAAGCCGCAAGGTTATACATGTCACCCGGGTTCTTCCTGTCCTTGTCGATGCCCATTGCCTGACAAGCTGCGTCGAAGCACTGGTGTGCGAAGATGGCTGTCCCGCCAAACTTGTCCATCAGCTTCTTAATATCCGCTTCCATGCTGTGAGCAAGCTCAAATGCTGTGTTGGTAGCTAGAGCCACAGCGGCGAGGTCAAGTTCGCCGCTGGCGTACTTCTTCCAAAGCGAATGAATCTCCTGGCCGAGATAGTCATAGTCGCGGAGAAGAGCGGTGAAAGCGAAGAAGGCGTC
Source organism: Fusarium tupiense (assembly GCA_013364945.1). Classification (NCBI taxonomy): domain Eukaryota; kingdom Fungi; phylum Ascomycota; class Sordariomycetes; order Hypocreales; family Nectriaceae; genus Fusarium; species Fusarium tupiense. Next base: position 6,337 of record JABEEO010000837.1, on the reverse strand, counting down.
TTCCCAGGTGACCTCTTCCTCAACGGTGTATTGAGTCTCAAGTTCAGCAGAAGGAGTAGGCGTGATGTCAGGGGCGTTGAGGAATTCCTCAGAAGGAGTGTAGACGTTGAGGACATCAAACATGCCCTTGGCGGGGTGGTTTGTCTTGACATTCGTCTTCTTGTCGAGATCATCTGGCTTGAAAAGGCCAGCTTCCATGATTGGTTTGAGATAGCCACGGACTTTCTCAAGGACCTCGACGAAGTAAGAGTGAGTAGCATCAGAGCGATGATCCCTTCTTGCACCGCTGTCTGCTAGTTTCTGAGAGAATGATCGTCGAACTATGAAATCATCAGTATCACTGGAATCACCACAATCAGATGTGTTCAGCATACCCCATATGCCTCTCTCCAAAGTAAAAGCAGTCTTGTGAGGAACTTCGACGGCATTCGTGTCAGCAACATGTTTAGCCATAGCCTCAAAGTCCTTAACTCTGATGATGTATTTCTTTGTGTTTGGGTCCTGCTTCTCTTGCTTTTTCTTGTTCTTAGCTCTACTAGGACCTTTGCCGTTTCCATTTCCCTTCTTCTTCTTCTTTTTCTTTGCAGCATCAGCAGCAGCTCCGCCAAGTGAAGACTCAGCGTCGTAGCCGTGCGCTTTAGCAGTATTAGCCAGCCATGTTGCTACAGAGTCTGTGTCGGCTTTGTACTGTTGGTAGATGCTCATATAAGCTGGGGAAAGCATTTTGATTTTCTTTTGCTTCAAATTTTGGTTCTGTTGATATTTGGTGTTGGTGTTGATGTTGATGGGTTGTTTGTTGAGATGTGAACAGCCTCGTTGCTATAACGAAGGCTGGCTAGTTAGTAAGTAGGGTGCCTAGCAAAAAGCAATGCCGATTTCCCCTGAATACGGATTTTAATAAATCCGCATGAGGTCGTATACTTGTCTGACTATCGAAAGCCATGTTTTAAAGGTACCAATCACAATATTCGAGTGTTTTCTTGTACAAAATGATAAGAGACCTTCATTTCTAGTGTATCTCGGCAAATGTATGTGATTTATGAGGGTCACGAACCAGCATCGGCAGTCAGTAATGCCACTCACTGCATACTCACTCCACAGTCCACCAACTCCGCCTACATCCGGGAATAAACAAGATATAAATAGATCTCCAATACTAGCAGCATTCATCACTCAAAGATCAGATTCACACAAAAACAGCATAAAACATCGACAAGAAACACAGAATCATCCCCCCACGTCAAATGCACGTGAGGAATATGGCCTGCAGTGGCCCGTTGCGCTCACAATCAGATCACGCCCTCCCCCCTCACGGATATTCCATCAATCAAAACGCCCAATTCCCAGGATGTCTTCTAGCGTTGTCTCTTCTCTCAGCTCTGTTGCTCCCCCACGCTCTCTTTCAGCATTCCTCTCTGAGTGTTACACCGCAATTGACGGGTGCTATTGGACAGGCTGGACGTGGGGGTTAGAATAGTCAGGCGACTTGTGAACGGACGGTACCTGCTTTTGCGACGATGATCGCTGTTTTGTTGTCTGTTTGTGGTCTCTTGTGATGGATGGCAGCCTTTACAATATGCTCGACATCTTTGCTTCCATTTCGTAAAGGTGGCGTTTGTGTAACTCTCCGTGTAAGTGCTCTCCCCTTCTCAAATGTCCCCTGTGTCCATCCATTGAAACCCTCAATTGCTGCAGAAACCTGCAAGGTAGACCCCCACGATCACTTCGTGTCTCTTGACTCGCGTGAGGTCACCGGTTCGGCCCGGAGTCTCTCGGCCGGAGCTCAGCGGATGTCTTTTGTCGTGTCTCTCCCCCGCCTTTTCACCACGTACCCAGGGATCCGGACCTAACCCCCACGCTTTTCGAACCATGCCTCTCTCGAACTCAAGTGCCTGAGCCTGAGCCTGAGCCTGAGCCTGAGCCTGGGCAATGGGCTACCTCATGACGAGGACGCCACTCTTATTATACCTAGTCCTTGGTTGGACATAAAAGAGCAGCTGACGCCAGCCTCTTTGAGCAATGCCTCTTCATCGTTCTTCTCACTGCTTTTCTTGTTCTTTACTTGTATAGAGACTGCTTGCACTTATATACTTTACACTAGTATCATACCATATGCCTTCGACACTGCTTGAATCTCCCACCATGGGCTCTCCCAAGGCTTCTCAACTGCGCCTCGGCGATGGCGTATACGTCCCTACCCTTGCCTTCTTCACTCCCGAGGACGAGGTCGATGCTTCAGCTACTGAGAAACACATCATCAAGCTTCTCGAGTCAGGAGTAGCTGGTATTGTTGTCCACGGCTCCAACGGAGAATGTGCCCACCTCTCTCCCTCAGAACGAGCCACCATCATCCGGGTTGCCAGAGATACCATCTTCCATGAGGGAAGCGGTACTCGGGTTCCTCTCATCGCAGGCTGCGGTGCCCAGAGCACAAGGGAGACAACAGAACTGTGTGAAGACGCTGGCAAGGCTGGGGCTACACACGCCCTGGTCCTACCTCCAAGCTACTACGGCGGACTTCTCCCCGATGATCTAGTCATCCAGCACTACTACGCCGTTGCAGACAAGAGCCCGATTCCTCTTCTGGTGTATAACTTCCCCGGCGCCGCAGCTGGTCGAGACCTCTCATCCGACACGATCCTCAGCATCGCCAAGCATCCCAACGTCGTAGGCGTCAAGCTCACATGCGGCAACACCGGAAAGCTCGCCCGCATCGCAGCTGACTGTCCCGAGGGATTCTGGGTCGGAGGCGGCAGCGCAGACTTCATCCTGCAGGGTCACGCCGTGGGAGCCAACGGCACCATCTCAGGCCTCGCAAACCTCTGCCCCAAGGCATGCGTCCGCATCACAGAGCTCGCAGAAGAAGGAAACTGGAAAGAAGCCCGTCAACTGCAAGCCAAAGTAGCCAAGGCGGACTGGACGGCGATCAAGACTGGATTCGTTGGTGTAAAGGCAGCACTGGGACACTTTTCCGGGTACGGGGGCGAACCGCGACGACCTTGCGTGGCGCCATCTCAGAAGGATCTTGATACTATTGCACAAGGGTTCCAAGAGGTGATGGATCTTGAAGTTACCCTCTGAAAGAAGAGAAGCAAACAAAAAGCATGTTTTTGGTTCGGGGGGACAAAAGCAGGTTGCATTGGGCGGTGACGACGTTGATGATGACGATACCTGTTATTTCGAAGCAAAGCAAAGCACGGAGATGGTGTTGTGGCGTTGGGCATACACTACCTACACAGCCATCAATCATACCAGGCTGTTCTGTAGCAATAATTTCTCTGTACATAAATCAAATACCAATTAATGCTTGAAGAATACACCTACACTGCAGTACATACATCCATCAGATGCCTGATTACCCCATGGAAACTACCATTCCCCGCAAAGTGGCCATATTCTTTGTTAATAATCCCACTCCTGTGCAGCAGAAGCCGGTGAGGAAAAATATGTGTCTCGTGGTCGATTATGCGTAGCCAATGGGGAGTGAAAGATGGTGAGGAGCACGCTGGGCATTGCCGCTTTGGGGTGATGATGCTTACACGGGGTGTCGGATGTTCAGTAGGTACAGGACAGTCTATACTAGATGTGTTTGCCGAGAGGGAGAGACAGAGGCTTAGATGGGGATTGTCAATCGTGGGGAACCCCGCAGTTGGATCTGGATGTGGAGTAGACGCTGTGAAGGAGCAAGTAAGAGAAGCTGAGTTTGTAATGGTGTTGAAGGCCTCGGAGGGAGCCCGAAGTCTGTAGTGTACCTGTACCTACTCTACTGCAGCCATGCAAGTTCAAATCAAGTATTGGTACAGTACAAGCTTAGAACCACTGATATACATGCAGAGCAACTGGACAGGCAGTGAGAACGCACTCACGCCAAGAATCACAAGCAATTCCGTCCATGAGGGGGAACAACATGAACAGGTCATAAGATGAACCCAGAAAATACAGAGCCAACACTTGCAAAGAGGAGAATGTGGAGAATGGCTACATCACAAAGTGCCCGATGCGTTCGTGTGGAGAAGCGTGGGGGTCTAAAAACACTCGGTCGGGGCTGAAGCTAAGTTGAGACGGTCAAGAAAAGCGTATGTTGTCGGTGAATTTCGGGCCATTGATGAGCGAGATCATGCCATTGAGTTTAGGTCTGTAGTTATACTGTGCTTCTATGGTTTGAGGAAGAGGTCTAGAAATCGGCTGCGTCAAAGTTGCGGATCAGGTCGTAGTAAAACTTGACAATGTCCATGTGCGACTCAATCCTGATCCTCTCATCGACCGTGTGAATGTTTTCGGATCCGCGCTGTCGACTCGGTGTCCAGCGGTAAATGTTTGGCGACAAGTCTACAAGCTATTAGCATGTTCTATTCCCTCCCTTTGTGTAACGATGCACTTACTCAGGTAATGTCTCGTATCAGTGTTGCCGGTCATGATTTCACCAACAGGCACGACCTTGCCGCCGTCGAAAGCAAAGCTGTGCTGGATTGTGCCAGAGAAGATATCCCAGATTGGGCCGCTGGTAGGTGATACCGGTGTTGTGACAGAGTTGCGAATCGCTGTGAGTTTGAGATGGCCGTCATAGTCGAATTCAGCTTTGATGGGTTGGGACTTTGTATCATCCTCGTAGGCGCTCAGAGTGAGGTTGTATTTTTGAATAACGGCGTCAATGTTCTTGACAAACTGCTCCTGTACCTTGTCGAGACTGTCTTGAGGCGCAACACGATAGTTGACACCTAGGTTAACAACTTCTGGCATTGCGTTGATCTTCTGCCCGCCGCGAATAATATCAACGGCCTGTGTTGTTTGGATAGTGAATTTGGCCATGGGATCAAGATGGATGAGTTCATCCTTTAGCTTCTCCAGATCGTCCTTCTTCAGAAGGTCATGGAGTTTGGTGTGTGAGTCTGGAGAGTGGCGTGCCAAGCAGACAAGGTGGTTGTAGACAGGACTTCCCTTGAGAATAGCAGGTTCATAAGGCTTGGACTCGAGAGCAGAGATGATCTCAGCCATGATACCGATGCCAGTGTGAGGATGGGGAATAGAACTGTGGCCGCCTTTGACACGAAGTTCAGCCCAAATGTCGATAGCGCCCTTTTCCTGCACCGAGGGAAGAACATAAAGAGTATCGTCGATGAGCTGAATTCCAGAACCACCCTCGTCCAAGATGAACGGAATACCATTGTCGCCATATCTCTTTGTCAAGAACTCGCCAATCTTAGCAGCGCCTCGAGGACCAGAGCACTCCTCATCGAAGCCAAACGCCAAAATCACAGTACGCTTAGGCTGCCATTTCGTCTCAGTGAGCAACGCCTCAATCGCTGACATGAGAGCTGTGAGACTGTTCTTATCATCCGATGCTCCGCGTCCCCAAAGCCACTCTCCATCGAAGTAAGCGTCGAAGGGAGGATGCGTCCATGTCGAGGGATCAGGTACAGGAACGACATCTTGATGAGCTGCGAGAAGATAAGGCTTGAGCGAAGAGTCGCTTCCGGTAAATGTGTAGACAAGACCAAACTTGTTGATCTTCTCCAGCTTTGCATGTTTATGTCTGATAAAACTGGTCAGTAAACGTCTATGAATTGAGTTCGGTGGCTTACATGGCTGGGTACGTCTTTGCCAGGACATCATGTAAGTCATAGAAGGGCGCCCAACGTTCGTCTTTGTCAACATCGCCAAGATCGTCATAGCAAATTGATGGAACGCGCACAATTGCTTGGTGACGCTTCACCTGCTTATTAAAAGCATCTTTCGAGTCGAACAGTTCATTCGCTGAGGGGAGACCATCATTTCCAGGTGAGAGCACAGGCGGCAGATCGCACTTAAAGTCATGCTCATTCTGACCAATTGGCTTTTGAGCTCCGAAAGGACCGAGACTGAAGCCTGAAGCTCCAGCTACAGTTGCCAAGACCGCGAGAGACTTGCGCACCATTTTGAAGGTATTTGGTGCAGAATTGGAGATGTCGAGGGAGGATTTGTAAGGTGAAACGGGCGGGGAATAAAGACATGGTGATGGAGTCGGTAGGTAGCACGACATCGGCGCCGAAGCCGAGGCCGGACCCGGTTCAAGATAACGGGTGCTAAAAGTGTTCCCGATGAGGAAGTTGGGACAAAAGGACTTTTGATTGAGGATGTTCGGGGACAGGGATCGAATTGTGTTGATCAATGGGTTCGTTGTTATTCCCGGGAGTATATGGGGGATTTTCTTTGTTTTTTTCGGGTATAGTATACATCATAATATGTACATAATGTGAATTGCAGAATTCATGAATCCGTCACTGCCCCTCGACAATACCTGGGCTCCCGTCTCCGTTTATTTACGGTGGTGAGCAGACGGTTGAGACTGGTTTGAAGG
>JABEEO010000836.1:0-14122 GCA_013364945.1 Fusarium tupiense | reverse complement strand
GCTACATCCTCGTCAGCTGCTGAGACTTCCTCCTCTGCTGCTACAACCTCCAGTTCAGCTGCTGAGACTTCCTCCTCTGCTGCTGCAACCTCCAGTTCAGCTGCTGAGACCTCCTCCTCTGCTGCTGCAACCTCTAGTTCAGCTGCTGAGACCTCTTCCTCGGCTGCCTCCAGCACCTCTGCAGCTGACACTACATCTTCTTCTGCGGCCCAGACCTCTTCTTCAGCTGCTGAAACTTCGTCCTCCGCTGCTGCAACCTCTAGCTCAGCTGCTGAGACCTCTAGTTCTGCCGCCCAAACCTCTTCCTCTTCTGCTGCTCAGACGTCTAGCTCTGCAGCTGAGACTTCCTCTTCCTCTGCTACCTCCAGTACCTCAGCTGCTGCTACATCCTCCTCAGCTGCTGAGACTTCCTCATCATCAGCTGCTCAGACGTCTAGCTCTGCAGCTGAGACTTCCTCTTCCTCTGCTGCCTCCAGTACCTCAGCCGCTGCTACATCCTCCTCAGCTGCTGAGACTTCCTCATCCTCAGCTGCTCAGACGTCTAGCTCTGCAGCTGAGACTTCCTCTTCTTCTGCTGCCTCTAGCACTTCTGCAGCTGGCACAACATCTTCTTCAGCCGCCGAGACATCCTCCTCAGCTTCTCAAACCTCTAGCTCTGCTGCTGAGACCTCTAGCTCTGCTGCCTCCACCACCTCTGAGACTTCCAGCCAGCCCACGACCCTCTCCACGGTCACACGAACTGAGTCGGAGTCCTCTACATCTCAGGCAGCTACCACCACTACTGCATAGATCTAGACGATGGGGTCTGCGACGCGATGCCTTGACGCGATTGTGCATTGCGGTGGTGACAGGTCTTTAGAGAGACCAACCTAATACACATGATAATCTACTTACTATTAGAGACTGTGATATAGTTTAGATTAGCTTGAATCTCATTACTGTTTCATCCTTTATGTGCTTGACTCATCTGGTCACTTGGTGAACTTGTCGACTGTCTTGTTTTCGCGCTTTTGGCTATGCCTAACTTGGTTGTGTTGGCATGGCTCTAGTTGAGACCCAGTAAAAGTCGAGCTTTGTCCATCTTGTACTTCCACCAATCAAGAGCTCGGTAAGCGACGCGTCTTGAGTTCCTCTCCTTCATTCCAGCTTCACTAGCTAGCATCGGACAGACCGACGTGAGAGCGAATGAACGGTACCACGCGTCATACTCACAGTTTTTCACACAATTTGTTGCCTCTGTATTCATCCTAAATTTGGAATAAAAGACTCTTTCAATTCGAGAATAACAGAGAGCTAAGTTTATCGCGGATTGTGATTAGTCATGCCCTACGGTGTCTAATCTCACATTCGGCTAAGACATGGCTAACGCGCCTCAGTGCGAACATGCGGGCTGGATCACACAAATGCCCATCATTTTCCCTGTCTAAATCATCCACTGGGCCAGAGACATAAGCTACTGCTACGAGTAAACAAGTATGAGTAACTTCAATGTGAAGTGGCCTCGATGCTCTTTCGACTTTAGCTGCCGTTTGCCTTTGCTTTGACCTCAGCTGAGATCCCCCACTGAGTCCCTGTCCTTTCTGTCTCTCGCCAGGAGAAAACGCCCAACTGCGTCTCCCGCACCAACGACAGGATCACTGAGTGCCTCCGTTGTTCCAAGTCGGTCTGGTGGTCTAGTGGTATGATTCTCGCTTAGGGAAAACCCTACAGCTCAGCTTGCGAGAGGTCCCGGGTTCAATCCCCGGCCAGACCCTTCTCTTTTGTCTCTTTTTGCCCTTTTTTAACTGTCATGGTGGTAGAGCAGACAGCTTGCTTTCTCCCAGGACTTTACTTTTGTTGAAGGTGGCTAAAGGATAGGATTGGTAGACAGGGTTCGAGGAATGAGGAGTTACAGCTGTGAGCATAAGTCAGTAAAGTTGACTGCCTGGATCCCGAGTATATCAAAACAGTATTTCATTGCGTTCAAACCTGGAAAGCCCCCGGAGGCACGAATGTGGCCTCCTCGTTTCCCTGAAAGCGCCATCAATATGGCCAGATGTATCAAACAACGCCAGGGCTTGGATAACTCAGGACTCATGCGTCTTTTACCGCGAAGGAAATATATGATTTGATGCTTCTTCTGGGCTGGATTGTAGCCGAGGATTTCCGCGCGTTCATTGTGTCGCGGTGCTGTAAGATCAAGAAAATGTATCGAGCCTGGATTCATATTAAATTTCGCCACAAGAGTTAGTGCTCGGTGGCAACACCATATCTCTCGGAGGCGCATGCACTTGTGTAACAGACCACTTCAAGAAAGAAGCTCTCCCCGCTGTTAAACGTTCGTAACGGTGTGGGAGCCATCCTCAGCTGAGGTCCAAGTTATCAGCTTGTGTAACGCTTCGACTTGGCAAAGTTGCCACGTGATTCACGGCTCGACATTTCACCATGTCAGGGCCCACTTTAATGTGTTGATGCTTGGGCAGGCGCGTCTCCATGCAATCGCAGCATTCATGCCCGCTCGCTCGCTTCTCATATGATGCGGCAAACCTCTGACTGAAATGCCGCGGCGAAGATGCATATCGCTCGACAGAATTATCTCAAAATCCGAAATGGCGTCACTGTCAACAAGACCGGACAGGGACAATCTTCAAGCGCCCTGAGGCCACGTTCGGAGCAGCTTCTGTGGTGCAACTCAGAATGCTGGAATGGCCATACGCAACTCCCCTTTGCATAAACAATATCAAGGTGGGTTCAGGCGGTCGCGAGGCAGGAAATGACTGACGTTTGGAAAGTGAACGACAGCCGACGATCAAGATATGCCCCCCAGCGCAACCAACCTACGATCTGTACTTTCCCAGACGCCAAATGAACACCTCAAGACTGGCACCAGAAGTTCCCTACTTGCATACCGATGCCGTATGGCCCTTCATTCCATCGACCTACGGGACAAGCCCCGCCAAAACTCACCCGAAAGGCCTTCCAATCGCCGACAAAAATATTCGAACCGATTGTGCCGCGCAGTTCGATCATGGCTCTAACAAAAGCATTTCGCGGCACCCAAGAAACAGCCGCACAACCTGGGATCATCTTACTTGGTAATCTGGCAGTTACGATGATGGCTACGCCGACTGCCGACTGCCGAGTACGAGGCCACCCAGGCCAGCTCCTTCCTCAAGGACGGAATATCGAGATGACGATCACGGGCGGCCACATCAGACTCGCTTTACCTCAGCATCGCGCAGACTAATGAGTTTCAGTTCCTCCTGGCCAGGGCCAAAGTACGCCAGATCGCTTGCAAGGTGGCTGTTGGCTATACTGACTACTGTGTGTAGTACAACCAGGAGAAAGCCCGGGACCTTCGGGCCCAGGCCGATGTATGTCCCGGTTATCACCACGACCAAGTCACATATTTGACAGAATCTCGAAGAATGGTGGAAAGTAAGTGTAACATTTCTCATATTAGACAAGTACAGTCACTGATATTGCCTACAGAAAGACACGAAGGAGGCCGCCGTAAGTGACAACAAGTATATCAGAAAAGAGAACTGGTCTGACGATTACGAAATTTCAGCGCCACAGCATCCAGGGGAAAGTAAGATAGCGTCCATCATCACCGAACCTTTTACTTTACTGACAAGAAGTATAGAAACTGGCGGAGAAGGAGGGGGGTCATTCCACTGTCGACGTAAGTCAACCCCTTATTGGAATGAGTTCCACATGCTAACTGGGAATAGGACCTGTTCGAGAAGACTTGCGTAAGTGACATCCTTTTCAGCCAAGTCCAAGATTAATGACTAACAGCACTGCCCTATAGCTTGAGATGGCGGCTGAAGAGGCCGAAGAGGCCGAGAATGCCGATCCCGCCGAGAATGTCGGTTCTGAATCTCATTCGCGTGATTGCTCAGTCTGCGTTATTCAGCTGTACACACGTACAAACACTGCTGTCATCCTCATTGCATTTCAAGGCCAAGGTAAGAAACATCCCAACACGTCGTTGACCAAACTGACACCGTGCATTAGTTCCAGGTCATGAAACGAGAACGTGGCGTCGACTACTCGTGCATCCCTCAAGCGTGCACGCTCTACAGCAAGCTTGAATGAAGCGGAGAAAATCTTCTCGCCGTTTCTCCCCCCCTTCTGCAAGCTTCCAACAACTCGTCCACGGCAAGTCCCCCTTGTCCATGAGCTCTACCGGAATCATTGATCCAGAATTGCTCAAGACTAATTGACGAATGCAGTTTCTTCCGTACGTCTTTGACCTCCATCATGCGAAACCCGACCATGTCACTAACAAACAGTTTTCCCATACGCAGACGATTCACAAATTTCTCAAACGTAAGCCCTCGCTCCATGCGAATTTGTCTCTCAACTAACATACTTGCCTTTGCGTATAGCATCACAACCAATCTACATGTAAGTTTCCCTTTGTGTGGCACTCAGCTATCACCAGTCCAAAGAACTCTCAATTGACCTGTCGTGTAGCAACCAATTGAACAGTAAGGCCTCTTATCAACAACATCTCTTATTCTAGCTGTCTGCAGGGTTACTGATATCCCTGACAGATGGCTCCAAAGAAGACCGTAAGTCGACACTCCACTGCCATGACTCGCAGCGCATGCGAACACATTCACAAGCCCACAAACGTGATTGCTAACTCCTTTCTTAGTCCCTCAAGGCCGGCAAGGCCGGAAAGTCTGTAAGTCACGCTTTCTTTATACTGGAGACCCGAAGCTAATATGTTTGCAGAAATCCTCGCGGAACGTCTCTTCGGAGACCAAGGTATGCCCCCAGTCTCTTGCCCCAGACCACCACAGATCTTACACATCCTTTTTTCATTCATTCGCTACCGTCTTTACGATTCAAATACTGATCATACACTTGCAGTCTCGAAACGCCGTACGTTTGACCCTCTATCGACCGATGCCACGCCGAGACCTCGATGAGCATATCTAATAAGAGAATATCTAATAAGAGAATATCTAGTCCTCTGCGTCCATCAACTCGGCCCACGCCGCCGAATGTAGCCTTGAAGCGATGTATGTTTGATGGAAACGCCTTTCGAGGGGCTTGTAGTCTGGTTCGGGTCATCTTGGTCCAGGGCCTGCCTGTATCAAAGCATTCTGAGATGAGGAGAACAAAGTAACTCATGAATTGTTTAAAAGACTTTATTTGGATCGACTAGCCCCGAGATGAACTCACCCGTGAAGATTCTGTTATTCAGCAAGCCTTATTATTGCGCTGGATTGAAACAATTCGAACTGAATTGACTAGGAGGGAAAGCAAACTTAGGATCTTGAACCTAAATGACAAAAATACTTGCCTAAACTAGCACAAGTTTAGGCTATATTTACTAAGTTTAGGATATCTTTGCCAAGTTTAGGATAAACTTTGGTAACTTTATTTTAATATCCTGCACTGCACATATGGGGTAATACAAATGTACCAAATTGCACCGGGCCATGTTCCTACAGGATGCTCATCTGCACATATTGATTTAGCTTTTGCACTGGAAAATCTTAGCAACAAAATTTGACAACAGGTTTTGTGAAAGTAAATCTGCAGAATGAGTCATGCCCAACCAGAAGAGAGGGCTGACTGGTTCCGGCCCATCGCTGGGTACAGGCGGCATTCTGGTTCGACTCCAAATCAAATAAGCTTGGACTTTCCGATGTTGTAGGTCTACATGTGTCGTCGATATACGTCGGGTATGTCTAAATTTCGAAGTGTGAATACGATACATGGTCAAAATACAAAATGGTGTGTGAGAACAAGGTTTTGCTAAAGAGTTTCATAGCAAATGATACAGCAACATCAAGAGAGTGACGGGTCACGCCGAAAAGCATAACAGGGCGAGTATATATATATGACCCCCCCTCAGCTTCTTGTACCTCAAACTTGTCTCTTTATTTCTCCTGATCATCTCCTCTTATCGTCAAGAGTCGAGACAGACTGGGGACTTATTGTTCCCTCATTGTCGAATTATCTTTCTACTTTAAGCCGAATCTTTGAGCAACTATGACTACTTTCACAAGGTTTACAGAGCTTCCTCGAGAGCTTCGAGATCTAATCTGGAGTCTTGCCATCCGCCATGACCATCCAGGAGCACATGTGTTCGGACAATGTACGATTGGAAGCCGTCATATCCAATCTCGGGGTGGCATGAGCTTTGACTTGGCTGCGCCATCGTGGAGAAAGTACTTTGACAGCTTGAATGAATATCGTAGCGATGAGAATATTTCAACATATCTCATAGACGGCGGGTTATGGACCGCCTGTCACGAGTCACGATGCATCATGGAAAAGCATTTCAAACAGTCAAAACGACAATTAGCCCCACGACGTCCTAATGACTACCGAACAAGTTTCAGCCAAGCAGAACTTTCCAAAACAGCCACTTCAGGCTACTTCGATGGTACTCCTCTCGAAATAGTGACAGTTTTCCCCGTCAGAGATCTTTTTATCTTGCAGCATGATGACTTGGACAAGATCGACTGGGGTTGCCTAGGCTTCGAAGCTTCTATGGCATCATCAAGAGAAGGGCTCTATGGTGTGAACCATATCGCAATAGAGTATGACCGAGCGTGGGGAGATGAATCTCGCCAAGCTGATGTTCTCTTTGAGTTCTCACAAGCTTGTGTCGGAGTAACCTATACCCTCTGGTTCATCGACCGCTCTCTGAAACGAAAAGGTCAAGCTCCAGTGTTTGAAGAAGAGTCAGACCGTGACTGCCTGATCGATGCTTTTTATGCTAGCGACAGGAAATTTGTGGAGATCAAAGACTACGGCACCCTCTTCAAGGACTGGGAATATATCGGGCCGGTGGAAACCTATTGGTACGATCATATCGGTGATTCCCTGGAATTTGTCCACGAATTAGAGGCCAAACTCGGTGAACAGAAAGTTACTGATGGCTCTGAAGCCGAGGACCACTGTTTCGTCGGGCTTCTCGGATGGGCCCCCTTATGAGCTAACGTGATGGATGGGGGAAGATACCAATCATATGATGGAATTAAAAAGTTCACGATCTAGCTACTCAATAACTACTAAGCGTATTGAAGAATATGGCCCCAAGACGTGTTTGTGTTGTTAGTATCCAATGCGTCGTGTTTGACGAACGAATGAGTTTGCCCAACGACACCTGATGCGAGTTCCATCGCACTTTCCTGAGGCCGGTGAAAGGATATGACATGAACCTCTCCCAATTTGCTGGCCAAGTTGTGTTGCAATGCCTTTCTGGCGACCGTAGATCAATTGGCCTCACATCAGGGGTCATCCGGCCGCTGAAAGCCTGTCCGGGCTTCGCAGTGGGCGAATGAGCATTGCACCCACACTACAAAAGCGTCTTAATTCTATTCAAATTGAGACAACAGGGATGATCGGAGGGAACCTTGGACGTGACGCCGTGACAAAAACCCGCATTACTATTGGACAACCCTTTGGCGTACGGACAACGTTTCGGCCTTGGGCATTCTTTGTCATTAGAACCATGTGGTCGCAGCGCTTCATCGACGTGTGATCTGATGTCTTTAGGCTGCTCAAAAAGCCTTTGGGTCTTGTGACAAGTGGTGTAGCGGCTTTCGTATATTTGTCGTCCTTCGGCGCTTGTGGTGGATCTGCTTGGGCTCGGAGGCCATGGGCTCTGTCGTCTCAAAATAGCCTCCTACCTCACCAAAGGTATTTCTCGTGAGAGGTGACAAGCCTTCGATCAGGCTTTCATCCCCAAATCTGGGTCCCCTTTTACGCGCTGCCTGTGGTAACGGTTGAAGTCATCTGGAGCGAGGTCATTGTTTATTCATCGAGCGGCGAGGACGGATATGGGGGAGAATTTCGTCGAAAAGTCGCAATCATTCGAATTGTCGGAGTTGGATGTGGTTGTCATGGTATTTCGGTCACATCTCAATCGTTGTTCCTAATAAAGATCCTGTCATCATGATTAGCAAGTCTCAGGGTTCAAAGTGAGTGAGTAGAAGCGACGTGTCGTACCTTCGATGTGTTAGAAAAGTAGTACGAAAGTCGGCATCATTTCTCAGTGATCAAAAGCCGTTCCGTAGTACGACTGACAGTTGAATACAAGAAGCTACTTGCGTTGCTCACGATGCCATGATGTCTTCTCTGTGACAATTGTGCGACTCTTGCTCAAAGCGTAACTTTCGACGAAGGGAATCTCGGACATGGACCAGGTTTCAGGCTGTGAATAGAGTTGGCTCGCTTCTTTTCTCGGGGACAATATGATCAAGGGCCGGTCAAGATATCGATGTCTGCTAACAATCTTGTCGTTAGCCAAGGTCAACACTCGTATGCACTATGAAATGCAGGTCGCGAGATGTGAGACCCTATGATATGGCTCTCATGGTACGATTCACTGCAACTGACGGTCGACGCTCGAGACTGAATTGATTGGTAGATGTCACGGTGGCTTCGTGTCGATTGCCGTGGTAAGGGAAATCATGAGGGGAATACAACGGCGTGGGTCATGTGGCAGATGGTACTTCAGAGAAGACGAAAATGGGCGTAACATCGCTCCTTGATTCAATGATGCGAATAGTGCTGTTGGTAGTGGGGGCTCTTGTGCTGGCTTGACACGGCATACAAGATGATGCGAACGCTAGCATCAGTCAGAGGTCATTGAGATGAATATAGGTTACTTGGTTCATATCTTACCAAAGATTAATGGTTGCTCAACTTGGTCCGTAGTTCGCTGACTTGGTGTTGTACTTCGGGAATGACAAACGGTGACAGCGGCGGCGGTGGTATCAACTGCACGCTTCCTCAATCCAAGAGCATCCCGAATCGCGCCCACTGAACAGGCTGATCCATTGCCCTCTCTATTCTTGAGAATCCGAAAAGTTTGGTCGGCACTGGGATGAGGGGCGATTTGATATGAGCCTTGTGACTCTCTTCCGAGATCGGCTGCCGCCAGGCCTACATCGATTTGGCTGTCACGTTTGGCTCAGCGAAGACAGCGGGGTTTGAGGTCATACTTCCAGTCTGCTGGCTCGTCAGTTTGACGACGTTAACTATGTTTTTTAACTTTTTCGAGATGGGTTCTCGTCTTGATTGATCGCCATAATTTCGACGGTTATCCTGTGGTCTGCGCGAGCCTAGGTATTTCTGACGATCGGTCAGGAGCATGTCGCTCAAGTTTGTCGATCCTCTCGGCTGGGTTTCTCTAAAGGTTGGGGGTCGATCAGGAAGTACAAGCATCAATCACAGTACTCATAACACTGAAAAAAGTCATTTGAAATTTTAAGCATCCTTGAATTCTTCTACCTCATATCGGAGACAAAGATCTGGTCATCATATGCTACTGACATGAAGAGATTCGAGCAGTTAGATGCAGCGGAAAATGGTGAGGGAGCAGGTGTCGGCAAAATCGCGGGTAAATGGGGCCGCTGGAGCGACTGCATCTCATGTTTGCACCAGAGAGCATTCCCTGTTTGGCACCCGCATCACAACATTCACTTCCATTCTTTCTAATTCATCTCACATCACGATAAAAGCGTCGGCGCCTTGCTCCTATCATAGATTGCGCGTCTTCTTTTGTTTCCCGGCCTCGTGATTCCTCTCTCTTTCCGAACCCGACATGCTGTTCAACTCGACAACAGTCCGCACGGTTTCTCGAGTCGGCTTGAGCGTGTCTTGACAAGGCCCTCTAAGCTTGATACGGTACCGGCTCCATTTCTTATGACCTTTTACAATGACATCGTATGACATTGCTGACCTTTCCGCAGTCAAGAAGCACAGCCATATGAAGCCGACATCACCCAAGAACTCTACCACGCCGTCCTTTGGCTTACGACTTCAACTACATCATCCCTGAGATCTATCCCCACCTTGGAGTTTCCAGATAACTCACAAGATCCCAGAGTGGCTGTGAATCGTCGAGGGCCTCCATCCCGGCTTGAGGTGAAACCTGATCTAGATCAGTGTTTACTCCTGTGACCGTAGCTTTGTCATCTGACTTGCGAGGACAACGAGGACAATGCCGTGGCCATGAAGGCTACGGGCTTGTGCTCCCCCGAAGGCTTGCTGGACACTTTGGGTAACGCACTCCCATCTCGCGAGTCTCCTTCTGTCGTCAACATGAGCGTTGCTCGCAGGACTACATTTCTGAACTATCTGGCGACGGCGTCAATGATGAACGTTTCGGGTACCCTGCCCCACGGCCTCTCGCCCATAATCTTCCTCCCGTTGGCTTTCGCCCCACTGTACGTTTAGAATGTCACCAACGTCTTTGTCTGTCAAGCCGCCGAGCCTGAGACTTTCGCTGCGAAGGTTTCTGCCCTCAAGAACACTGTCTTCACGGATGTCACCAAGCGCGAACTGCAGTCACTCGAGCATGGCGTCGGTTCTGAGGCCCGTCGTGCCGGAAGCTTTGCTGCGACGGTGCTTCATGTGATTGGCATCGACGAAGCAGAAAACATCACTGCTTCGCTGCAGGGTTGCTTATTCGTGTCGCAGCTACTGTGCTCTCAGTCTAAACGGTTGCCAGTACTGCTGCTTGTCTCAATGGTTCCGGTTGGGACGTGCGAGTCGCATCACTCGCTAACCCAGTTACGACAATCGATCGCCACGTGACTATGCCCCCGTCTTTCTTCCTTGGACTATGCCTTAGTCGGCTGGTGAAGGCTTGGTGTCCCTAATGGTGCCTGGTGGTCCCTTGCATATTGTTGGCGCAAAAACGACCCCCCTGTTGCGCCTGCAATCTGGGGCGAAGGCGTGCCCTCCCCTCGCACTGAATACAATGCCCTTCTATGTCCGACAACTCTTTCTCGGAGGCTCGACTCGAACTCTTGTGGTTCGCGAACAGCCCACTGACAACTGGCTCTTCGGCGGTGCGTCACTAACGACTACCAAACTGCGCGCGATCGAGCTGTGGCTCGTGGACCAGGCGTTCGTCACTGCTGCCGCCGTCGGGGATGCCTACATTAATCCACGCTACAGCGAGGCGGTTCTGCGTCACCATTTCGAGCCCTGTCGACCGCAGGCTGTGCACAGCGGAAGCGACTTTGCTGGAGGCAACTTTGGTTGGTGTCCGCCAATGGACCCTCCCGAGACAGACGAGCGACACTGACCCGGCAACTTCGACGATGAGGCCTACACTGCACTGCGATACCTTTGCGAGGGCGGGAAAATTCCGGATCCCGAATTCGATGGCAGCCCGCTGGTGCGTCACTCGCCGACCTTCTAGGCGAAAGGGGGAATGTGCCCAGCGTGGTCGTGTCGTTTTCCGCACTGTTCGTAACGAAGTGTGGACTTATTGGACGGCTCAGCATCAGGGATTCAATCCTTGGGTGCCTCTTGAAGCCATACTGGCACGTATCATAGACCCCGCGACTGCCAATGACGAGGATCTGCTGAGTTTCGCTCGTGCCTGGATCAAGACGCTTAGCCCGTCTCTGTATTCTAACTACACAGCTGACAACCGCTGGGACAGCTACGAGAAACTACGAGGTTTCTGTAATTCTTTCGGTTTTGACGATGCCGGCACTTTCTGTATTCCTCAGTTCAACACGCGCGCTGGCGCACCACTGGTGGCAGGCGTCTTCCTGGTCAATATCACATTGCCTCGTGAGTCCAACTTTAATTTGACCAACAGGCGTCTGCACCCCCTCAAGTACGTCGCGAACATGCACATTGCGCACGCCTTCACTGCCGCGGGGCGCAAGCTATGGAGCGTCACCCCGACTTCACTGTTATTGAGCATTACAGTATCCTCGTCAAATACCTTCTGGGTTGGAGCCTCTCACCTACCTCAGTGACGCCGGACGCTGTTTGTTGGATGCGCCGAATTGGCAGGTTCTGGAGCCCGTTCGACAGTTCAAGGCCACGCGCCACACGACAGCAGATCATTCCTACGATGGTGCCGGTACTTGGGGCGTCACGAATGCTGGTGTCCTTCACCCCAACAAAGCTGAGTAGAGTGACAAGGTGACATTATCTTGCTACACTCCAGATCCTAGAGACTCGAAGTAAGCTATAGACCCCCCAACAGAGAAATAAGCCTCTCAGTCGCTCATCACTCTGCAGCGTCTCCAGACCTTCCGTATAGATCCAATCATCTTCTCCAACGTCTCCTCCGCCGATATACCTGGCCCGCATGGCGCGTTGGTATTGATCCCATTGCGGTCCCGCTGTGTCCAAGGGCTTTCGTGGCGGCTCTCCTCGCTGTCGCTGAATTCTCGGTGCGGTACCTCACTTATCCAATGGCTTTCGCTGCTCTTTCTGTTTCAGCCCCCAGTAATCGATTGCTTGGTTCTTCACATCTTGGTTCCGGCCATCAACCCTGTCCGACATATATTAGCAACAAATCTCTACCAGCTCTGCCCGCAGGTTTTCATAATGTGTTCTGAGCGAGGACGTGATTCTTTGTGAATCGCCCGATGAGCCGTTCGCAACATCCAGCCAGAAACCGATCACCGAAGCTCTGTATTGTTCACTGGAATTATCAGAAGCTGACATGTTGGGGGTTTCTACTACGATTTCGCTGGAAAGGATCACGCCGAAACCTTCGCTTTGCAAAATATGCGTGCCCAACTGCCTGCGTTAATCTAGGCGCCGGCTGAGGGGACCGAGGGTACAAGGACGGCGAGGAGATGTTGCTCATGAGAACCTAGTGGAAGCGTGACTGGCACGAGCCTCCCGAAAGTGTTCACTGGTGAAAGAGTCGGAGATGGAAACCCTGTCTACTTATCGCGTCGAACATATTATCAAACTTGTTTGGTCAGTGCTATCGCTTCTTCACCAAAATACTCCCGGGGACAGGCTCTTTTCCGACTTTGGAGCGATCAAAGGTGGAGCGCCAGGCCATTTCCAAAAGCGGCACTGATCGGTCGTCAGTCACTTGCGGCTCACCAAGAGAGGTCGTACCATATTCAGCGGGCAACTGACCAAGATCTGTTCTACTGACCAAAAGCGCCCGAGACAGATCACTACTCAATCCCTGTTCCTCATATCCTCGATCTCCCACTGTCGACTTTGATCACTGCATATCGTCACGACCCTCTCATGTGATGCCGTTCAGTATCGTAAGCTCAGGTCTCGACGATATGACAAAGCTCAGCTATATGGCCTTCTAAGAAACTTGAATATCAGCGCAATTCTCATCACCTATCACGATGATTCAGACCACCGACGCTTGGCGAAAGATGATCACGGCGAATTCCGCATCCGCTCAGAACCTCGTCGACCGATCACTCAACTGCAATACGGCTATTTCACGCCATGCGCTTCTTGACCAATCAAGACGTCAGAAACCAAGTCCCATTCGTTCTACTTCGAAGAATCACAGACAAGTATTGGCTGCAGCGAAGCCCAGCCCCGAATCGCTGAATCGATCGAAGGCTTCCATAAGCCGTGAAGAGAAAAGTCCTCCAATGGATGTCCACGAGGTGCATTTGAGATGCTACGATGGTAACTGCGTCTACTGCCTCAGGACTAACAGGAAAATGTGAACATCTAGATAGTGAAAGGGACAAAGGCTTGGCATTGTGTTAAAAATTATTATATATTAATCTTATAAACTTAATTAGCTTATATTTTCTTAACTTTTAAAGCTTCTAATTACTAGCCTAGATATAACTTATCTTAGTAAAAGTATTAATACTTTAACTTTTCTAGCTAGTCTAGATAACTTAGTTAATAAAACCTTTAATAGTTTAACCTTTTTACTATATATATAATCTTTCTTAAAGTTATTTAATAACTCTAATTAAGCTAGAATACTCCTTAGGCTTTTAAAGCCCTTTATAGCGCTATAGTTTCCTATATCTAGGCTTTATTTTTCCCTAACTTCTTTAGCTTTTTATTAATATATTTCTAAAGTACTTTAGCTTCTTTAGGTATTTATTTTATATTTTTAAGGGCTATTAGCCTATCTAGTTATATAGCCTTATTATAAGCTAAGGTTATATACTTTTTTTTAAGTATTTATATTTTTTATAGTTACTTTATTATAACCCTAGCAGTTACGTTATATATAAGAAGGAGTACCTTATAATTTTTACTAATTAGGTATTATACCTAGAAATAGCCTAATAATAAAAAGACCTATATTAAACTAACTAGAATTAGACTAATAAATATTAAACTAATAGCATTCTAGGACTATATTATTCTAGGACTAATAGCAATTTAATATTAT
>JABEEO010000835.1:0-17974 GCA_013364945.1 Fusarium tupiense | reverse complement strand
ACTGACTGCGCCTTAACGCAGGGCTGTCACTGTTACTGAAGACGAGTACAGATACGAGTTGTGTAAGAACGCGACTCTGTCCTGCTTCAGAACGCTCAAATCGGCGCGTCGCGAGCGCGTTGGGTCATTTCGCTTATCGAGGGCTAAGCGACACTGGTTAAGCCAGTGTCCTAACCGTGTTGCGGGGCCCATGATTTCACCCCACTGCCTAACGCCGTCATACCTTTTAGGGTAGTTAGATGCCTGGAAGATCGCTCAGTAAAACAATTAAGCACTGTACACTGTTATCGTATCTGGAGATCGAGGATTTACATTTAGTGTTATTCGGCGTCCAACTATGGAAAGAAAACAAAATGTCCTGGTTTTATTATACTACCTCTTTCATCAAAGTTTGGAGGCAAAACGGTGAAACAGAATGCGGGGGTTTTGAAGAAAGAACAGGACCATGCAGTTGTGTGGGACACCAAGTCCCAGTACCAGTATAAAAGCTGTATAAGAGTGTATTCCAGCCACTACCGAGACGCTAAGATCGGCTGTGTTGCGAACGTGTTAGGTGATTCACTTGTCGGGAGCCAAGCGACCACTTGCTTTCTACAGGGTAGGTTCGAGATGACCATCCAGCCTAGTCTCCAATGAGTCAAAATGGAGCTGAAAAGACTTGGAAGTGTCAGTAGTTTTGAAGGACAACCTGGTTAGACAAGAGACTGCCTTCTCAAACATCAGCATAACATATTGGCGGCTCTGTAACGGCCCTTGGCGATGCAACTTCAACGTCATTTCTAATTAGCCCAAATTAACCTAGCGACTTAGGGAGCAATAGCCTACTGCAGGTCACATCTAATCCCCGATAACCCGCCCCGCGATCTTGGAAAAGCAAGCTAATGAGGGAGCTAAGCTGCGTAGCGAAGAAAAATAACTGGAAGACCATGTTAGCCACCCGGCCTCACAGGCTAGCTTGGCGTTCTATGATGCAAACACGGTCTGCAGTGCAGGCTTTGACATAAGCTTGTTAACGCTGCCCGGATTTGCGGTAGGCACAGTGCGTGGCATGGTAATGATATGCATGGTGTTCTTGAAATTAGGTATGACTATGCTATTGTCATCGATGGGAGGATGGCACGACGCGAAGCTTTATTTGTTGATGAATGTTCCGTGTCTCTATTCGGAGGGGTCTAGCACAGTACGAAACAAACCCAGATGCTATTTTAAGAATGCAACGGGATCTTTCTGCCACTGAAGACCGTGAGTGTTAATTGGTGATACTGGATTTAGTGCTTTTATTTATCGTAGCGCAAACCAGGAATGCTTCTCATTATTTGTAATGGAAGGATGATTGGTTATGAGCGAAGCATCTGAGGTGGGGCTTACAGCGACCAATGGCAGGCTGCTGCTGCGCTTCGCGATATTGGTGCTTTCTGTTCTCCCTAGACCAACGTGTAGCCATTCTCCACCTTACATTTCACAATGCCACATATAAAGCGACTATCTCCTGCACCTATCCGCCAAACCCCTCAAGTGCTCAAGGATGGTCGTAACACAATGCCACGTATACGATCGAATATTTACATCTGGCCCCCTCAAGCGACGATGTCTCTCGATTCCAAACCTCCCGCCGCCGGCCGATGTTGCGAACCATTCATCCAAGAAACAGAAGCTCGACCATCCAGCATTTCCACCCCCAAGTTTCTGGGACAATTCACCGGAGAAACACCTCACGAAGAATGCACTGCGGGAATTAGAGAGGAGAAACGCCATAGGTGCCCTGAACTCGGCGCGCAAGCGTTCCCATTCTGCCCGACGCGCCATCACTGCAAAGATCGAGAGGTTCCAACCTATCGATCAGTTTTTAGACCAGTGTTCCCCAACGTGCCTCCGACGAATCAAGCGGTCTGCAGGAGAAGGTGGACCAGACTTGGGGGATTTGAGAGGCGTATGTGACTTCCAGTGAGGTGGCCGCTCTTGAGCTAATGATGGCAGTACCGCGTATCAAGCTGGCGGTCCGGGATGAGCTCTACCCTTGGTCGCCGAAAGCGGGGTTCGCAGTCTCCTTCAAAGAGCAATGTCACGTCGGATACCACGACGACCAAGAGCACCGGGCCCTATGATCGGGCTTTTCAGCAACACCTTATCGACCACGGCATTTACCCCGATAGATACGAGTACCCTGACGGCCGAATCCCTCCGCGACCTGGAAACCTCGAGGAGATCAGACAAGCTTTGGGACAGCCCCGGCGCTCACTCTCCCCCTCCGTATTTCCAGATGATACGTTCGAAGCCTTTCAGCGGGCAGATGCGCATGCGTCGAAAGAGAGTCAGGTCATTGTTGACGTTATCCCCATGATAGAAGGGAATGTCGACGACAGAAAGTGTGCCGCTCGCCAAGTCCCATTCACAAACCTTGACCATTTGACCGATGGTACACTCGTATCAGGCAACCCAGATCTCTACTGCGGCGCTCGTCCCGAACAACTCGACAAGAAAGTACGTCACGAACTCGGCGGTCGCATCGTTCCTTCGACACAACATGATCTTCCTATCGTACCGAACTTCTTCCTCGAAGTAAAAGGACCAGACGGTTCAGCTGCAGTAGCCAAAAGACAACTATTATACGATATGGCATTAGGAGTAACAGGCTATGATGCTATTCGATCGTATAAAGCAGACGCTGCCACGTATGACAATAAGGCTTACACTATTGGCTGTACCTACCAAGATGGACAACTCAAGATGCATGCAAGCCATCCCATCGAGCCATCTATTCCTGGAAAGAAACATGGCATTGCTATGACACAACTCAAAGCGTTTGCTTTGACTAATGACCCAGATACCTTCCGCCAAGGAGCAACTGCATATCGCAACGGAAGAGACTGGGCCAAGCTACAAAGAGACCAGGTGATTGCACAAGCTAACGAGAGGATTGGGCTCGAAAGTCTCGAATCCCCACAAAGTGACCTACTGGGAGTGAGTTTCACAAGCGATGCATCCTGCGTCACGATCGAAGTAATGGATCAAGAAACGATTCCAAATTCAGATTCCAATGCAGTGCCATCGCTGTACGAATCCGATACGTCTGCAGACGAGCTATCACTCCATTTCCAACCGCCAACCAAACGTTCACGATCTCCGCAAAAGCGATCATACAGCGCCCAGGACCAGAACCTGTCGGAAGAAAGCCGACGGTACATCAAAGAATCCTTTCAAGGCTGGGAAAGAATTTCATCTCCTTCCGGGCAATCACATGGGAATTATGTAAACAAAAATACCTCCTAGTCCTTCACACAAGACGTAGTCTACTATATCGCGTAGATTGGTTCCATTTCCTCGAAACGTGGCTGCAGTAAAATGTACTTAGCGCGGGCACATGCTCGCTTTTTAGCTAAGCTAAGCCTATTCCGACACTCTTGACGTTATTCAGGTTTAGGGTAGCTAGTACCTAAGTGATAAATACACCGAACTCATGTATTTTATTTGACTATTAAGCCATAATTCAATGCTAAGAAAATGTGAGCGAGTGTAACTGTGGAGACTAGTGACAATAAATCTGCTTCTTTGGCACGGTAAATTCGCAAATGACAGCCCGTATCACGTTGTTCAAGGGATCTGTATGCCTACCAGAGAGCCTTGTGTATGAGTGGCTGAACGTGATGAAACGTGAGCCTCCCTTCATCCAGGCCAAATGTTCTCATGCTCACTGTAACTTATCATGGAGACCGCTGGACATGTCTTCGGAGTCGCTGGGCTTGCTGGACTTTTTACCTCTTGCCTCGAAGCAGTTAACATAGCGCAGACCTACCAGACATTACGAACCGACTCGCGTATTTTGAACACTAGATTCAAGGTCTCCAAGACCATCCGTGATGAGAGCTACATGCTTCTATACTGGACTGGGGCCGGGCGACGCGACGACGAGCAGACTTATACTGAATGGCCGGATCGAGGCGACAGAAGCTTTCCTGGGCGATCCGGCGCAAAGACATGCGCGTCGAGAAGGTTGAAATATTCGAAAAGCTGGAGGATCAACTAGATAAACTGGTGCCTAGCCGGGAGGGCATGCGGATAATGGATAAGCCAGATCCAGGGCCCATCGACGCGATTGCACAAGGCATGAAATTGACCAAATTGAAAGAGACTTGTTGTCTGACCGATACTAGGGGTTAAGGATATACAGCAGATCCTGGCTTGGACTGAAGGTGAGAATAGAGGTAAGGTGTCATCGCTACTTTCTGAAGTTGCAGTATGACTAAGGCAGTACATGTAATCCTTGGATGTTTATGAGTTTCCATGAGTTTCCATTGATTTCGGCGCCGCAACTGACCGTTGAACCCGAAAGACCTTGATTTCATCTTCGGCTAGCTTCGAGGGATATTTTTCGTTGCCGATGTTAGCCGTCTCACCAACCCACGCCAGCGAAAACGTACCCTACTGTACAACTAATAACAGTCGCTTAGTACTGACTGCCTCATAAAGGCAGTTAGCTCCACTCAACATTTAGCAGAGCTAGAAGTCCTGACGTAGTCGACCTCAGGATGGTCTTGAATATACTCAGATGAATTCCAAATACGTTACATCATGGCCTCGAACTAAGGCGCCGCCGATTTTCTGCTCTGACTCATACTTTGTTCTTGGATAAGTAGTAGCTGGCGAGCATATCGTCATAGACTTTTAGTAGCTAATAAATAATACTAATTCTTCATTGAGCCTGCCTCTTTACGGCCTCGCTTCATCGTGGCATTACAGTTTAGTGTAAACTGGCCTCATGGAAAGTAATCAAAAATATGAGATCAACATCCCTCTCTAGATTTCACATTCTCGTGCAATAGGCGGCGCCAAGCTCTATCTTCATACATTCACAGCCAAAAGAATAGCCAAAGGGTAACTTAGTCTAGTTACTATGATGGCACACCACCAAGATTGCATTCACTGCTGTTTGCTCTATTGGCGTGTCTCCTTCTCATCACCGTCTTCCGTCGCCCATTTTCTTATCTCAATTGCAGAAGCCCGCCTATGCACTGCCTCCGGCGCCATTGGCTGCCCTGTCTTCCCAGGTCGTCGTGCGAGGTTACTGTTAACTTCGCGAGTGTTGGATGTCGAGGGCATGGTGCTAATGCCATCGCCAGCCCCAACCGCGGCCACAGCACCGAAACGACTACTATACCGATCGTTAGACACTTGTCGCGCTGTATCATCCGACAAGGATCCTATCCACTGCGCTGATCTGTTTGTTGGCGATGCCTTCTTGACATTAAAGAGGTCTGCGAGAGTCGTGATTACTACTTGATCGCTGTCACCATTAGCAATCGTCTCTCCGACAGTGTATACCTTTTGAGTTGCAACCTGCTCGGTTGTAGTTTTGCACAGCTCCAAGCACTGCTTTGAGGTTTTTAAGTCTCCCTCTAATTGTAGGTATCCAAGGTCACTCTTGTGTGCCCCACTTGTCGCCATAGAATCCAACCGTTCCTGAAGTCGGCCAATGGTCTGGGTGAGGCTGTCTCGACTCTCATTCAAGGTTCGGCGTATAAGTAATTGTGCCTCGAACGGACACTCACCATCAGCAACGGATTCTGAGAGTGGCTGATCCTTTAGGGATTCTTCACGGTCTGCCAGTGAGTCGACGTAAGAACGAGAATCTTGGCAAATTCGGAGGCATTGCTCCGTCACAGCTCGCTCATCTCTTAGTTCAGTGCCTGTGTCTGAAGCGCTGGTGCTTTTTCTTTCGCGGACAAGAAGCTCCATTTTTTCATCAAGGCTTTGTAAATTAAGATTGAGGCTGTACATTGTATCCTGGATCGTCTCATTGTATTCCTGAAGAACTTCGTGGGAGACTTTGGATGTTTGCCTAGAATATCAGTAAAACCAAGGTTAGTCACAGGGCTTAAATTGGCCAGGTTTAGAAGACTAACATGATGATAATACCTAGACCTACTGAGATCGTTGCTTTATATCCTGACAATCTATCCATGAACTCATTGATGTCGCCCTTCATAAACTCCATCTTGGCCCAATCTCGAAAGCCTATCCTGGACGTCCCGCTAAATGCCTGCATGGCGGTCTCGAAATCGCGGCACAAGATATTGCATCTGCTGACAGGGCCCTCCAGAAGAGCCCGCGTCGATGCTTCTGAGTCGATAGCTCGTTCCAGCACTTCCAGAATGTTATCCAGATCCTCAAGCATATGATGTAGCCTAGCAAGAGCCTTGTCGCGGCCTTTGTAACGAGTAACGGTGTCTCTGAGTGATTTGATCTCTTGTTGTGAGCCTGATGCCCCTGTTATAGAGGGAAGATCTGTTTTTCGATCAGGGATCTCTACCTGAGGTTTCCCAGAGGACTCTGCGACAGTATCATATGGTGAAACGTAAGATGATGATGCTGTTGCCACACTTGGAAGTATCTTTGCTCCAGGAGTCTCTTGCGTATTTGGGCTGACTGGTGACAGTGTTGGTGATGGCTGTCCTTTCCTGGCATTGGCTTCAGCTTCTGCCCAGTTATCGAGGAGCTCGGGGGGGACCCAAACTTTAGAAGCTGCCGATGTTTTCACTGACTCTCCAAGGTTGCGATCCTTGTTGTGCCCATCATTGTCAGCTTCTAGTTGTTTCTTTTGATGTTGCATGATGTGCTGAATGATGGCGTCATTCTCAAAGGAATTGGGCAGATCCTGATAGGAATAGGTATCCAAGAACGAACTGGCATCGTTGACCGTCAGGTCGAGATCCTCGTAGACCTGATCCAAAAAGTTCAGCCATGGAGCCGGAACCAAGGGCTCTCTCCATTGATCCCAAAAGTCTTGAGAAACGAAAAGGTGCTGGGGCACATAGTCTTCCTCTTCTCTCAGGTCTCTCGCCGTGGTTCTACTCTTAGGTCCTGATGCATCTATGCTGTTGTTGTCATGCTCATTATCATCTGGTGTATCTTCGTGGTAACTCGGTAGAGACTTGAGGGAAAGAGAGCGCAAGTGTCCGGCAAGATGATCTTCAAGGCGGTCATTCAGTTCATCATCCTCTTTACCACAAAGGGGACATGAAAGAAATAGCTTTGCCATCTTACGACTGTTTTTATTCGCCATCGCCCGAAGTTGTTTGTCGCTTAATTTGGTGGCATGAACCTCTCGCATATGGGTTATATAGTCTTCACTAGAAGAGAATGGTTCCAAGTCACGGTGAGAAGAGCAACACCAGAATTTGCGGTGCTGTTGCAAGTGGCTGAGCCATTGGTCGCTGTGACTGTACAATACCTCTGGCTGATCACAGTCTTCGAAAACGCAGACGTAGGCATCGAGGTCATTTATAACGTGATTTCTTGTGTAAGAGTCAGTACATATCTGATGTTCTCTTGAGACTAGAAACTCAAAGAATACTCACTGCCACCTTTTTTCATCGAAGGCCTCCTCGGCTGGGAGAGTGCACAGACAATATGGGCACACAATCTCCCCAAGGCTATGGAGGTCATTTGCCAGTAGCTCCTGTAGTGTTGATTGTCTGTTGACCTCGTCTTTCCGAGACTGCATGTTTTGCTCGTATTCAGCTAGGCGTTGACTATTCAGCTGATCATATCGCTTCTTGACAGCGTGGCCAGGCGCTGGAGGAAAGACAAGGCTCTCGTGACTACGCAAAGCAATTGTTTCACTTGCCGAGATGACGGAGGGAGTCAAGGCAGCAATTTTGAACTTATCCGGAGCTAGTGTTGTCGCACTTTTGATTTGTGATGGGGTTGTAGTGGCTGGCTTTGAGACAGTGCTATTAGTTTTCTGCTGTGTTGACTTCGACTTTCCGGGTGAAACGACAGCTTTCGCGCTCGGTAACATTGAAATAACAGGGACTGCATCCTTAACCTTAGCGTATACACTGTCTTGACGATGTCTTCTGTAGAGAATTTGTTTTCTCCGAAGAAGCATTGTGCGAGCCAGCCTTTCTTGAATAGTCTCACCCAGATTGGGGAAACGATCGTTAATGTGACGTTTGAAATTTCCCAAAAGAGTCTCCTCCACGTTGTTCCCTTCATCGTCCTTGATATAGAACTTGCTAGCTGTGAGAGCCTGTGTATCTTTGCTGGCGCGACGGATAGTGTTCGAGATCTTGTTGAGGCGACTAATCTCGGCGGCTATTTCGGCAAGCAGTTTTGGAAACTCCTCAGTGGGAACATATTGTTCGCCTCCTTCCAAAGATTCCAGGACGGTTGCAAGTATGCCTAAGCCTAAAGAGCATTAGAAACTTGGTTCATCTAAGAAGTCGGTGAGAATTATAGAAAGACTAGACTCACAGCTCTGACATTGGTAGTTTAAAGACTCAAGTAGGCCGGTTACAACACTATGAACCTCAGGTGCATATCGCAAACGATGATCCATAGATGCTGAACCCGAGGCAAATACCCCGATACCAGTAGCCCAGCTGGAGAATCTGGCTATCTGGTCCTCTACCATTGATAGTTCCCTAGGACCGACCAAAGACGCGGAAAAGAGGCATTTTTGAAATGATTCGAGACACTTATTGGCCGAAGCAGAAACTGTAAGACCTCTACGTTCCGGACTATCGTCTACCTCAGCCATTATGGCATGTCTGTATCCCTGGACTTGGGTCAATGTATAAAATAAACTTTGCTTGTGAAAACACAAAAAGAAATGTCCAGACATAATATTACTCTCTACCTGACCTGCCCTCGCGTGATTGGTGGATTTGTAATGTGAGCCCTAACAGATAACCCGAGACAAGTAACGAGCTTAAGCAAAGCTAAAGCTCTCGACTCAGCTATAATGAAGTTTAGCGAACGCTTACAAATTAGTAACACACCCCAATCCATATAATATGCTATAAATTACAGACAGCAAGTTTTTATACCGAACTAGCATTGTCTGCCGCATTAGAACCTTTAGATACGTTATTTGATAACGTCCTTGTGTTAACGTGTCAGCTCTACCCCGCATTCCCTCAGCCGCAATGTGACATTTGCCGTTGACAGATCATCCCAGAGCCTCGACAGACAATTATTTCTCGCAGCAACTTTATCGAGCTCGTGGCACTGAAGCCAATAACATGGCGATCTCGCATGGCCCAAATTCAGACAGCGGGAGCCAAGAGCTTCTACGAGAAACAGTCGAGACATTTTTAGAGGTCGCCAATGTTGCTCATCAAACCGAAATTAGCCCAAATGTCCGAAAATTCTACAGCCATCTGAGTTGTCACTGTTGCAGGCTGCTGGCTCAGCTGTCACAATCAAAAGAGACATCCTCATACCTCAATGAATGCCTTCTAGACCAAGCTGTTTCTCACTTTGGGTTATTGATCCCAGAAAGCGGGCTGTCAGAGTTTGGGGGTTATTCTGTCGCGCTTCAGACGCGACTCAGGATGCTAAGCCTTTGGTGGAAAGAAACCCGAAGACAGCCTCATGAAACTAAACTTGGCTTCATAAATAGATGGTTGAGATCCGATATTTCTACAGAGGAGAGACAAGAGATTGATACAGCTCTCGAGAGCCTAGCAGATACGCTCGATAAACATCAACCGAAACAACCCATCGAAAGGAGCATGCACAAAGTCACATCTCCTGATATTGGGCAACCGACCTTAGCTGTATGGAAAGCTGCCAAGTCCATCTTCGATGCGCTGATGGACTGCAAGGGCTGTTCCTGTCCTTCACAGCATGAATTTAGGGCCAAGCTCGAGTTAGGGACATACCGCACACCTGGGAAGAAGCCGGCTGTCAAATCTGCACGAAGGCGGGTTCGAAGATCTGGCCTAGATGATGATATACCTGGTTGTCTTGAGATGAACATGTTTTTGTCTATGGAACGAGGCTGGCATGAGTTTCGAGTGCAAGATGTTAAAGAGAGGGTTGTTCATTTTGCCTCTCCCTCCGACGAAATAACGACCAGAGGAAGTGGTAACAAGGTAAAACATATGAAGATTGAGAAGCTGTGCACACCAATCTTTGAAACACAGGCCAAAGCTCTACAACGCCTCGTCCTGCGTCTAACTAGTGGTCAACTATATGAAGTGCGATTTGAAAAGAGCAATATCGACAAAACTGCCGAACCAATCTCCCTTGCTCAATGCTTCGAAGAAAGAAGAGATTTCTTCACGGAAAAGACTAAGCGCATCCTGTCTTTGATAATAGGCTACACAGTGCTTCATCTCTTTGGGACTTCATGGCTTCAGCCTGGATGGGGATCTTCGAGCATCAAATTTTTCCAGACTACGTCAAAGACGATTCCTCTCAGGCCTTTCATTGAAACGCAACTGCCCAAAGACGGTGCTACGGATGTGTCTGACGACTTTGAGGATGAGACGATTGACGACATGGATGCTGGACATTGCTGTCCAGAACTGGTAGCACTAGCTGTTGTCCTGATGGAAATCAATTTTGTCAAACCTTTTAGTCAGCTGGCAGCAATGCGTGATATCCAACTGATAGAGACTCGCAGTGGACGTATCACTCTCATAGACATCGATCAAGTTCTTGAGGGAGAAGAGGGTGGCGAAGAAGGATGGCGATTTCAGATCCCGGAAGAGTCCCTCCTGCTGGAAGCTATCGATAGCTGCCTGGACCCAGAGCTATGGGAAGACGAAGGACAACCCTTGGACGATGAGATATTGAGGTCGCGAATATACGACAAAGTTGTCCGACCGCTACAGGATCACCTTACTACCGGCTTTAGTATCGAAGTCGAATCGCTTGACCAGTACGCCAAGAACTTAGACCTTTCAAAATGGAGCCAAGGAATCATTACACAGGGTTCATATAACCGGTCCCTCTTTCTCTCCCAAAAGACAGGCACGCCTTGTTGTAGCCCGTCCCCAGCATTTATGCCACCGCCAAGCAAGTTTTCAATCAGCGCACAGATAAAGAGATCTGTGCAGCAGTACTCACACTTCCATTCTATGATGCCTTATTCAGTGTCAGACTTGGATCCGGCATTCAATAGTAGCAGTCCGCACATGGCTTTCCAATTCTTTGACGACCAAACGAACGATGGACCGTTGTTTGCGAATGCGTAAGTTTCCTACATCGGGTCAAGCACATGGACATATAAGCTTATAATGTGAAACAGAACGGAAAAGTACAAAATCAGGAAGCAAGATTACATGAATGTCTATGACAAGTTTGTAGGTAAACACCTCTCAAAATCTGCTTCAAGTCCAGTCAAGATCGCCATCCTAGACACGGGTATCGAAAAAGGACATGCCCTGGTGGAACCTCGCGAAGATAGACTCAAAGGCAAGAAGAACTTCTACAATCCTTTACAAACAAACGTTGCAGATACACACGGACATGGTACCTTTACAGCAAGTCTCATTATGGATTATGCTCCGGATGCAGACTTGTACGTAGCAAAGATTGCAGACAAGGAAAACACGAGGCCTGATGCTAGTATTGTTGCAAACGTAAGCACAAACATGTCTTTCTGATAATCTTTTTACTTACTCAGCCAGGCAATTCTACATGCTGTCAATGAGTGGCAGGTCGATATCATTTCCATGTCCTTTGGATGGCCTTCCTCCGACTTTGACAGCTACGAAGCTCTCGAAGCCGCCATTGACAAATCATACGCCAAGAAAGTCCTCATGTTTGCTGCCGCTGCTAACAGTGGTGGCCGTCTTGCCCGTGCATTCCCAGCAAGCAGTCCACATGTTATTTGCGTGCACTCCACAGACGCGTTAGGAAACGCATCTGATTTCAGCCCCACGGCCGATTCAAATTCGATCAATATCGCAACAGTGGGTGAGTGTGTAGAGTCGGCATGGCCCACGTTTCTATGTGATAGCTCGAATTATGACTGTGTCAAATCTCGAAGCGGCACGTCGTATGCCGTGCCTATTATTGCGGGTATTGCGGGGTTTTTGCTGCAGTATGCTCGCATTCATTTGACAAGTGGTGAAGCGCTTGCTATGAAGAGAAGAGATAAGATGGAGGCTGTGTTGAGACGGTGTGCTGTTCGAGGTTCTAATTACCAGCCTAGGGATGGATATTTCTCAGTTGACCTCAGTTTAGACAAACAAAATCTGTTTGGAGAGAAGCTCGAGTGGGTCAGCTATGAGATCGCCAAGGCATTGAAAGCATGATAGCAAGCATGATAGTTGTAGCAATAGATTATCAACCTATATGACTGTTTTCCGCTCGGCGAGAAGATACATGCGTTATGGAACTTTCTCTGTATCAGTCATCTGTATGTAGCTTCGGTATACCACAGAACACGACTTCACCATCCTCCATGACCTTCTCCTCACCAAACCCTTCAGTCAATGCATCAGCCTCTTCAACACTTGCGATAGTAAAGCCCGCAAGCTCCACTTTTCTCTCGCTATCCATCATAGCTCCCTTCCGAAATTCCTCCTCATTTACCTCCCCAGTCTTTTTCACAACAACCCTGCTCACACAAAAGGCAAAGACAAAACAACCACTGGATTCCCACTTCGTTTCTTGACTGGTTATAGTCTTTCCCTGGACTCCTGGTCCACCGCCGACAGGTACAGTACCACCACTCCATACTGTACCGTCAACCTCTACAGCGATGTTACTGCCCACAGTCCGAGACTTGAGGGTGTTGACCTCGGCGCCTGTGACTACTTTGAGACCTGTGATGATGTAGATAGGTTTGCGGTAGTGAGTAGTTTCCAGATAGCGACGTACAGTGTCGGCCTCGACACACTTCTGAATATAAGTCGCGGTAGGGACAAACCGAGTAGTCTCAAGAGTTTTGAAGAAGAAAGTTTCTTGGTCACTGGAATTGTAAGGAGATGTATTGCATCTTTGAAGCTCTGGGCATATTGACCTCTTTTCAATTCCAGCACTAACATCAATGCCAAAGCCAAAAACACTGAGAAACTTGGTCAAGATAGAAAACCCGCCACTCTTCAACTTCTCCTTAGTGTACTGAACACTCTTCTTTTCCAACTTGGTGATATTAAAGTCATCAGAAGGCGGATGATAGAAGCGGGGTCGATGGGGCTCTTTGATTGAGCTGATGACATTGCCTAGCTTAATAGGGCCGTCGGGAGGATTGTCCCATGTAGGTGCATAGAAATAACAGAATTCGTGGTTGGCCATCTTCTTTTGGTAGATAGATGCGTTTTGTCTTGTGTGCCAGTGATAAAAATGGGTTTGGAATACCAACATAAAACCAAGTAGCGGGGGCTGGGCCCAATGAACCAATTCATTGGGTGGCTCTATCTCGCCTTAAAAGCCTGCATATCTTTAGTAAGCAGGATTAAGAGCCTCTATGCAGATAAGGACATTAACAATCTCCTGCGGTAAAAACATAACAGCATTTAATAGTCCCATCACGCGATAAAGCGTGTTATGATGCCCCTAGGTCCAGAGTGGTATAATGGAATTCTACTAGATATGTTTGTATCTTGACTAAATAAATATAGCTTGAGGCAAGTACTGATACAGCTCACGATGGTAACCAAAGACCCATCAAATAGATACCTAGATGGTTTATAAATTTCTTAACGCTGTATTAGCAAAATCTATCACTACTTATTTATCTAGTCTTATTTTATTATCAAGAATATAGTCCCCTGTATCTTTATCTATTTCGTGGCCTTTTTTATAACTTAAGTATGTTAAGAAACTTTAAATTATATTACTTGTTTCCAATGAGGTAAAGAATAATCCGCCTCGTCTGACCACCAACAACACAGCGAAGCTGGTGACCAGTTCGGCCAAGTCGGTGAGTAACCCAGTGGGTGAAAAGCATTCATAATTATCGACTTCTTCTCTCTGTCTCCGTGCGTCTGCTCGTGCCTCATCGGTCCTAAAATCCAATGCCTCCAATTTGGATAGCCAAGAAAAACACATTTTCGGGCGGTCAAGCTCCTGCCCACAGTCTCCCAAAGAGAACGCCGCTCAAGTCCATCCCCAAAAGTGTCAAGGATGCCCGCTCCACAAGTAGCGATCACGAGTGGGATGGCAAGCATGAGCAGGCGATCGAGAAGTCTACCAGAATACTGTCTTTGGCAGTGAGTTTGTGCTGATCGAGTAAGGGAGCTGCCCATAATCTGGTCGATTCACGCTGACCTCGTCTCATTTAAGTGATCACGTTGACGACATCCCAGCTTTGGGAAGCCCAGTATTCAGGAAGATTGTGTAATTCATATTTAGATATGAGGATGTAGGTTAAATCGCACGGAACAATGCAGAGTCTGACAAACGAAGCGGTTGGCTGTCGGAAAGTAATGCCCCAACCTGAAGATAGTAGGCTACGTCTCTCATCGCTGACCGTGGCCTACTCAGCTTCTTCGACAACTGTCCCAATCTAACTTCGGGGGAGCTTACCACCACTTCGCATGGTCGTGGGGAAAAGCTTTCTGGAAGGGCACTCGATCAGTCGCGCGAGCACCAACAGTGAGCTCCGTAGTTGGAGAAGCTGATCCTTGGTGAAGATGGACGCAAATTGTTCATTAAACCATGCGCTCTCTGACCAAAGTACGGCTAGGGCTTACAGTAACTTTGCTTCAAAGACATGAAGTCAAAAAGTGGGAGACTGGGGGTTGGAAAAAGACAAAAACGGTGTACATGAAGGGGCGCATGGCGTGACTGTCATTCATAGTATCTTTTAAAAATGCCGTAATTAAACCTTTATCTACCTAGAAGAGCCGTATAAGGTAGTTCCACCACCCTCCAGACCATAGTCTATTTACGCACCAGTCATACTAGACAGGCCTAGATTGTGGATCGTGCGATTTGCCTTTGCCGCGCCGTAAATCCAGTCTTCCACTAGATAACAGTCCTACGAGATTCGGGCCATCCTAGCTATCTCCGCAAGCCCCTCCAGCTTCACGATGCTCTTCGGCAGATACTCCTTCATATCTGCATCCTTCACCAAGCTTGCCTTGTTGCAAACTCAGCTCAATCAATATAGGAACTGTATTGAACGAAATTCTCATCAATTATTCCGATGGTGCGCAGTGGTCGCCTCTAGGACGACACATGGTTGGACGCGGAGCCTTCCTATGTGCGGGGTGCTTCTGAGGCGATATGGGGCACTGGGGTCAGTGGCAAAAGCTCAATTAGCCGTACATTCAATCGCCGCAACAGGCCTGATCCTCATTACGGCGATAAGGAACGATGCATACAACCTCGGAACGGGCCGACCGGTGGGGCAGCGTATAGTTAATTAATTCTTCTAACATCTCGCTAGTGGATGGGCTCTGGCCCATCCGATTGCCCTTGTACTGAGACTAATTTGGCGCTGCGATCATGTTTATGTTTGTTTAATCAGAGGTCACAGAGCGGCTTGCTGGTCGCCAGCAATATGGCCATTGAGGAGAATGCTAACGCAACTTCAGCTGCTCACGTGACGACACAAGGCATCAACACAAAACCCCTCAGTCGTGTCCGTTTCGTGCCTTTTCCATTCTCACAATAACCACGAAACCACGTAACCACGCCATGGCTTCTCAAGGACCACCTACCGACCGCAAAAGCTTTCGAGTAGCCATCATATGCGCTCTATCTCGCGAGGCCGATGCCGTCAGCCTGCTGTTCGATCACTTTTGGGACAAGCAGCGCGGTCCCTACGGCCGAGCCGATGGCGACACGAATCACTACATCACTGGACGAATTGGAGAACACGATATTGTTCTGGCCGTTCTTTCGGGCATGGGCACCAACAGCGCAGCGGCAGCAACTGCCAGCTTACGATCGAGCTACACTGGTCTGAAACTCGCTCTCCTCGTCGGCATTTGTGGTGGTGTCCCCCGCGTCGCCAGTTTCGATGCATATCTCGGTGACGTTGTAGTCAGTAAAGCTATCATCCAATACGACTATGGCAGACAGTATCCCGGGAATTTCGCTGTGAAGAATACGGTCGAAGACAGCCTTGGAAGAGCCAACAAGGACATAAGGAGTCTGCTTGCAGTGTTTGAAACAGAGCTCGTGAGAGAGTGGCTACAGGACGATGCGTCGGAAAATTTGAAGGATTTGCAGGAAGCCGGCAAGAAGAAACGACGCCAAGCCAATTACCAATACCCCGGAACGAAGGAAGACAAGCTATATCCTGCAGCATACGCTCACAGACACCGAAAGTGGTGCAGCGTGTGTGCTGACGACCCTGACGCCTTCTGTGAGTCGGCTTCTAAGGCTTCGTGTACCGAGACCGGATGTGATTCCGCCCATCTGACTGTCAGGGAGCGCCCGGAAGAAGTTGTTCCAGGTGGACATTTTCGCCCAGGAGTGTATATCGGTCGAATTGGGTCGGGCAACACAGTCATGAAGAGTGGAGGGGATCGAGATCAAATTGCAGCCCAACACAACCTCATTGCGTTCGAGATGGAAGGTGCAGGGGCATGGGATGAAGTTCCATGCATCGTTGTCAAGGGGATCTGCGACTATGCAGACAGCCACAAGAACAAAGCCTGGCAAGACTTTGCCGCTGCTACTGCCGCCGCTGTGGCGAAGGCTATCCTGGGACGATATGCAGCGCATGATGGAGACAAAGGTTCGAACCAGAAGAACGGTACGCCGTCGCCTTCTGAAGAGGTTTCTTAGTCTAATGCGTTTATAGACCACTATCAAGCACATAGCCGTAGAATGACTGGTAACTGATCTAGAAACAACAAGTTTTGTACGCGGGTAGAATCGACTACTGACGATTCACCAGATAAAGGTCGCGAAACATATTATTACATCCCGCTTCCCAATAAACGCTTCACTGGTCGTACAACCGTTTTGAATGCACTGGAAGACAGTTTCTTTGGCCAAGAACAGACCCAGAGGATGGCGCTTGTCGGGCTAGGTGGAATCGGCAAGACTCAAATAGCCTTACATTTCGCCTATCAGGTGAAAGAGAAGAGGCCCGAATACTCGATCTTCTGGGTGCCAGTCCTGAGTAACGAGACAGCAGAAGGTGCTTATGTGGGCATTGCAAAGAAGCTAGGGTTGCAGAAGAGCAGCGAGGACGACGATGTGAAGGATTTAGTCTACCAACACCTCAGCTCGGACAAAGCTGGCAAATGGCTCCTTATTGTGGACAATGCCGATGATGAGGAGCTTGTCCTTGGATCTGCCGATAAGTCAGGCTTAGACGACTACCTGCCCCA
This sequence comes from Fusarium tupiense, assembly GCA_013364945.1. Taxonomy (NCBI): domain Eukaryota; kingdom Fungi; phylum Ascomycota; class Sordariomycetes; order Hypocreales; family Nectriaceae; genus Fusarium; species Fusarium tupiense. The sequence goes on along the minus strand of JABEEO010000835.1, from coordinate 941 downwards.
AAGCGAGAATGGTATGATTCTGCTGACGACACGGTCCAGACAAGTCGCTGGGAAGTTTGCTCAATATGACGATGTGATTGACGTTGAGCAGATGGATAAGAAAGAAGCAATGAACCTCTTGAGGATTGCACTGAATCAGAAACAGCTGCTCGAAGATGAAGCAGTGACCGTTGAGCTGCTTACATACTTGACTTTCCTCCCATTGGCTATCACACAGGCTGTCGCATACCTAAATGAGAACAAAGCGCCTATACAGACATACCTGAGCCTCTTACAAGATGTCGAGAACGATGCGAGAGTTCTTGAAGAAGAGTTTAGCGACAACACCCGATACAGAGGCTCTCAAAACGCAGTAGGAACAACATGGATTGTATCTTTCCGTCAGATCCAAAAGTCTAACCAGCTTGCTGTTAAGTTTTTGTCGTTCATGTCATGTATTGAGCCAAAGGCGATTCCTCAGTCCATATTACCAAGTGATGCAAAGCCTTATGATTTGGAACGGGCTGTCGGTACGCTTTGCAGCTACTCGTTTCTGGCCCGCAGGGGGCAAAGTAATGTGTTCGACATGCATAGTCTTGTGCACGTGGCAATGCGAGGTTGGCTCAAAAAGCAGGAACTAGAAAATCAGGTCACATACGACGCGATATGCCATCTTGCCGCGAGATTCCCTACAAGAAGCGATGCTCGTCATGACGTGAGAAGGGAATACTTGCCACATGCGATACGTCTGCTAAGCCGAAATTCTCGGCAAAATGTTGATGAAACCTATCGTCTATTTGGAAAGGTTGGGGACTCGTTTGAGACAGACAGGAGATTCAAAGAAGCGGTGAAGTGTTTTGAGGAGGTGTGTTTGTGGAAACAGGGTCTTCTTCCTGAGAATGACCGTTCTCGACTGGATTCAGAACACATGCTTGCAAGAGCATACCTCAACGCCCGACGGA